>MU226527.1:472839-496545 GCA_018584345.1 Thuja plicata | reverse complement strand
CACTTCAGAAGAGTGAAAATTTGGGGTACCGGTCCCAGTGGTTTTTTCCTTAACAGGGTTTCCACGTTAAAAATCCTTGTGTTATGTGTGTATGGTTTATTACTTTAGTGTTTTACATTTCACATAAGCATTTATGGATTGACTGGTATACTCTGCATATTTACTAAGTATCGGTAAATTCAGTTTACTGCTTATTGGTTATCAAGGAGAATAAGGACAAACAAGGTAAACCGACAGATAGTTATTTGTTTCAAGTATTTTGAAGGCATGCATCTTGTAGGGATGTAATAATTTGAGAAGTATTGATTGGTGGATTAAAGTTTAAATTGGATAAATTTCTAAGGCCACTGATTCATCCCCCCTCTTAGTTATTACTAACAGTTTCATCTATGAAGTTTGTTGTTTATGATGGGGTAATCCATTCAAATCTGTCTCCCATAGAATTACATAAGGAAAGATTGAGGCGTATAGCCCTATGAGTACTCAAATAGGTGTATTCTCGCAAGAAATATTCAAGTAGCTCCACTCTACACATACCCAAACATGTTGAAGGAATGATGTCAAAATTCCAAGAACAAAATCGATTCCATCTTCCAAGGCTTTAGCCTATGAGGAAGAAATTATTTATAGTGAGCTAGAAGGATTAGCGTAAAACCTGTCCTCACTTGGGTCATTCCTGAGAGATTTTTTCCTCAATCGGCAAGCCCTCTACTATTTAATAAACATACAAATGATTGGCGAGTGTAGGATTTCTAGATTTTTGATTCTTCAAAATAAGAAGAGCATACTCTCCTAGTCCATGCCATTTTCTCCTAGAATACTTCAAGCAATGTTCATTCCCTCAATCTATTTGAGCTTGATTTAAATATTCCTTGATTATGAAAGCATTACATGTGAAAGTAAAGTTTGTTTTGTTCATTTGACCAAAGTTCTTAGTGCTTTTTCTTGTTCAATTACTATCCCAAAATGAATTTAAGCAATGTGTTTGTTCATTTAGCCACAAAATTTCATGATTTGAGTTTGTTCATTTACTATCCAAATTTGAAATTTAAATAGTGTGTTTGTTTTGCCTTGTTTAGTCACTTCATTTTTCTTTCAAGTCTTAAACCAACTTTTGATGTTCTAATTTTCCTTGAAGGAAAAGAGCATAATAATCTGGTTGGTTTAAAAAGTGATTGAAAAATGTCTTAAATTTGGAAAGCTTGCAACAAGGTTAGTGTTAAACCAACTTTCAAAAACCTGCGAACCCACATGTTAGCAAAGTCTTTTTCCTTTTCAATAGCAACCTGCAAGCACTAGTTAGGCTGTTCAAAAGATCAAAACCACAATTGATCAAAATGTTAGAGGTTAGGAAATGAAGTATGCAATTTTTTTAACCAGATACGATCCTAGAAATCTAGAATGCGATGCAATATACCAGATGTGAGCCTTTGTTACTAGATACGATAGAGTGATGACCAGATGCGAGCCTGTATCAGAAGTGATCCAGGAATTCCAAGAGGCAATTTTTGAAATATGGGATGCAAGCCTAGATTCTGCGATGTGATGATTTCTCCTAGATGTAAAAAATGAACTTGAAATGAGGCAAAATATGAAATCGAGCCCCATGGTGGGCACAAAAAATGTGTGTGTTAATTAGTACACCTATTATTTGCAATATGAAACTTCAATAGATCATTATATTAGTGAAAACACATATAAAGTGAGGGTTTCAAGCTAAACACTAAAACTGATCTTTTACTTCCTATCTAGGAGGAGTTTGAAGAATGCCATAATCATGCCCTTAGATTATGCACAAATCAGTGACATATACAACCTAAGAATGGAAGATTTGGATAAAAGTAATCTAAATGATCAAGAAACATGCATATTAGTTCTAAAAATGTAGATAAAAACAATGCATAATGACAAAGCTAAGATGCAATATGGATTCACAAGTAATCTAAATAGCATAACAATGCTTTTAACTCTAAAAATGAAGGGCCATTTGAAATCAAAAAATCATTCTATTTATAGAAGAAATGAGGAGAGAGAGGGGGACAAAGGTCATTAATGGAGGTGTAATAGTCATTAATAAGGTGTAAGAGGCATTAATGATGCATGGGCTTGAGGAATCTCCATTAATGATGCATTAATGCTAGCAACTAAGAGGCATGGTGAGGGTGTAGGTCCAAGCTTGAGAAAGTGGACTTAGAGGGAGTCAAGCTTGAGAAAGTTGACTTTCTCAAGTGGTTTGAATTCCTAATCACAAAATTAGGAATGTCACAACATTAGGAAGTGGGTTAGGATAGGATTGAGACTAGGATTAGGCTTAGCATGAGGGGAATAGGTTGGGATGAGTTTGAACCCAGGGTTAAGGTAGGTTGGGTTAGGGTTAAGGGGAATATTAATGAAATGAATTATAATTAATATATTCATTAAAAAATAGGGATATTAATTATTTAAGACTTTGATTGCTTTTGATAATTAATTAGGACTATAGCCAACTAATTAGATTAATTTAGGCTAGGGGATAGGCTTTTGCAAGTGATGAGGTATAATTAGGATTTATTTAATTCCTTTTAAATTAATTACCTTAGTCATGTTTTGATTTGAATTGATTTGTATTGAATTGATTTAATTTGATTGGCTTAGGTGATTAATAAAATTTAGTGATTAGATCACTTAGGAGATTAAATCTAATTTGAATGAATTATGCTAGCCAATTGAATAGTTGTCTGAACATTATTGGGGGTATGATCACACTTAGGGAAAATAGGGTATATGGTCAGAGAAGATCAAAGTAGGGTGGTTACAAGTACCACAATATTAAGCCTCTAGTTATCTTCAGTCCTATAAGATGAATGCCTCCAAATACTTTTCTCAAATTACCACTACTCAGAATGCTTTGTAAAACTTTCTATTGTATGTTTACCGAAAAGTAGTCTGTCAATTTACCGAAAGAAAGTAAATTATCTAGAGTATACCAATCAATCCAATTAAGTTATGTGAAATTTAAAACACTAAAGTAATGACTCATAAACACATTGACATGGATTTTTAACATGGAAACCCTGTTAAGGGAAAAACTACATGGGACCGGTTACCCAAAAATTTCACTCTTCTAAAGTGAGCTTGGTGAAGAGACAACCTTGTTAAAGGTTACAAACACACTGTTAGGTGTGACCTTGTTAGAGGATTTAAAAGTTTAGTCAGTCACTTGATATCAGGAAACTCTATGCTACCTTCCTTGATCAAACACTCACTTGGACTATCAATAGGTATCTAACATCTCATGCTATCTTCGTAATCAAATTTTTTGATAATCCATTGATTGTATCTCAATATAGACAGGATCTTTAAATCCATCTTAGTTACGAGACTTTCTAAATCAATGGTTGAACTTAAACAATATGATCTGTTCACATATACAATTTATACTTGCAAATTTTCAGATCTATTGTAATCTCATAAAACTATTCTGATCAATATGACTCTATTTATACCTTTTCTCCACTTTGATTCTGCTCGGTGATGCTGTGCTTTGTTGCTTGGGGTCTGCAAAAAACTTTAGCTCTTTCCTTAGCTTGATTGATCATCACTGAATGAATTTTCTCTTCATCAGTTTCTCTTTAGCATCCTCTTTTTCATTCACTCCCCTTGATCTGTAATGAATCAAGTTTGTCTCTTAAATAGACATGATATCACTATTGTTAGGTTCTTGATTTTCTTGATCTTGGCATGATCCACAATCTTAGACAATTAGATTTAAAGAAAAAATCATGTTTCATCTCGCTGAGATCTTCTTGCCAATTGGACAAATCAGCTTTAAATCATTTACTTATCTATGGCTTATCTTGTCAATGAAAATAATGATAACTACCAGTTAAGTATATATTTATCTCTACTAGCTACATATTTTGTCAGGTATGAACTCAAGTTATTTTCAGTGTTTAACTCTCTGATAGCATCGGTCAACACTCCAGTTCTCCTTGGGCTTCTCCACCAATTTAAACTATGTTTCTGGCCATCGGGTATGTTTGTGATTTTTCTTGTCGATAATTCTCATTGATGTTCTTGCTCAAGCATCACTGTGACTTGACTATCAGTGATCTCTATCTTTTAGGTTCCTCTGACCATTGATGTTTGTAGTCACTTTGTGAATACTTGTCTTTTATGCATTACACAAAGCATAATCTTTATCTCACCAATTCTCTGAAGTCTTTGACACTTTGATTATAACTGATTAGATTATATCAAGTTGAAATCAATGACAATATAATACATTAATTAATTTAATGTCTTGCATTATCCTTCTCCATTTTGGTGATCAACTTAACATCTTCAAATATTCAATCAGTTACATGTCATAAATCTCTCCCTTTGGCATTGATGGCAAAATACTACATTATCATACTATACTATCACTAATACAATACAAAATATACTGTTCATCAAGCTTTCCTAATGTAACTATTAAAAATGTTTGGCTCTTGGTAAGCTCAAATAGATTAGATTTGTTTTTTTCAAAGTGGTTGTCTTCAATCTTCAATCCCTTCTCTGGATAGATGTATCATCTGATGTCTCTGTTCTAATATGTGCTCTGCCTTGACTGTTCCTCTTCTTGATAATAAATTTTTCCTTTGACAACATTCTTTCTCTTTGTCTAAACTCTCTCCCTTTATTACTTCTCTTTCTTAGATAATATCTCCCTTTATTATTACCATGGAAACATCTCTCCCTTTGTATAATAGAGAAAATCTCTCCCTGATGATATTGAGAACATCTCTCATTTTGACAACAATGCCAAAAATAATGCTTCTCCTTATTTTATCATCTATATCATATTCCATCTCTTTGCATAATATATTCCTTTAATTTCCCTATCAATCAGTAATACAATGTCTCTGGTGTTCAGTGTAGATTTATACCTTGATGTGTATAGATGTATCTGGTGCTGTCCATCTTAGTGTTTGCATCAACATGACTGATCTTCAGATTTGGTATAGGCTGATGCAACCTCCTAGTCAGCTTACTGACCGATAGACAAGTATTGGACCCCTAGTCTCTATCTCAGGTACTCAAAAGTATCCTTTGGTAATGGCTTGGTGAATATGTCAGCTAACTGTTCCTTTGATTTAACATATTCTAGTGTCACTTCTTTTGCTTTCACTTGTTCCCTTAGATAGTGATACTTTATAGCAATATAATTAGTCTTATCATGCATGACTAGATTCTTAGAAATGTTTATTGCACTAGTGTTATCACAGTAGATAATTACTGGTTCAAGAATCTTCATATTCATACCTTCCAACAATTGTTTAATCCATGCAATATTTGAGCAATTTGCAGCAACAACAAAATACTCTACTTCTGCAGTAGACTGAGAGATGCATCCTTTCTTCTTGCTTATCCATGTGACAAGTCTGTCACCCATGAAGAATGCTCTTCTAGTTGTGCTCTTTTGGTCATCAATGTTTCTAGCCCAATCAGCCATCTATATAGACTTGTAGCTCAAATTTTCCTTCTCTTTTGTACCATAAGCCATAGTCATCGGTTTTCTTTAGATATCTTAGGATTCTTTTAACAACAGTCATATGTGATTATTTGGGATTAACAGAGAATATTTCAACTATCCCCACTGCATGTGCTATATCTGGTCTGGTATGAACAACATACATCAGTTTTCCAATCATTGATCTATATAAGGTTTGGTTTACTTTATTTTTCTTGTCTTCTTTTTTCATCTTGCATCAAGAAGCCATAGGTGTTCCAACTGGTTTGGAATCTTCCATCTTGAATATCTTCAGCACTTCCTTGATGCATTTGGATTGAGT
Source organism: Thuja plicata (assembly GCA_018584345.1). Classification (NCBI taxonomy): domain Eukaryota; kingdom Viridiplantae; phylum Streptophyta; class Pinopsida; order Cupressales; family Cupressaceae; genus Thuja; species Thuja plicata. Next base: position 490,729 of record MU226527.1, on the reverse strand, counting down.
GATATAAATGCCTGCATCTTGTTGAAGAATCTATAGACCAAGAAAGAATTTGATCTCACCAAAAATAAACATTTTAAATTCCTTGCTCATTTCATTAGCAAAGGGTTTACATAACAATTCATTTCCTCCAAAAATGATATCATCAACAAAAATTTCAGCAATTAGAATATTACCATTGGTATCTTCTTTTAAGTATAAATTGCTATTTTCACTTGTTCTAACAAACTTTATGCTAATGAGATATGAGTGAAGTCTTTCATACTAGGCTCTAGGTGCTTGTTTCAATCCATACAACGCTTTATGTAGTCTACATACCATGTTTCTCTTGTCTAGATTAACAAACCCTTCTGGTTGTTCAATGTATACTTCTTCTTCAAGTATTCCATTTAGGAATGCAGATTTGACATCCATCTAGTATACCTTGAATCCATTAAATGCAGCATAAGAAATTAAGATTCTAACTCCTAGTTTATAAATGGGTGCAAAGGTTTCACCATAGTCAATACCTTCTTATTGTGCATATCTATTGCATACTAACCTTGCTTTGTTTCTTGTGACTTCTTTATTCTCATTCAACTTGTTTCTGAATATCCATTTGGTACCGATGACATTCTTGTCATCTGGTCTTGGTACTAGTGTCCATGTACTATTCTTCTCAATCTGTTCAATCTCTTCATTCATAGCACTGATCCATTCTTCATTCTCAAGTGCATTGTAAACATATTTAGGCTCAAAATCATAAAGTAAACATCTTGTGTTTAGTGACTTACTTCTTGTTCTTGTTCCAGCCTTCTTGTCTGGAACATACTTGGCAAGTTTTAGTTTAGCTCTTTGTTCGTCATTCTGATTATCTTCTTCACCTTCATTTTCATCTCCATTGTTTGGAACATCATCTTGATTATTATCCTGATTTTCAGTAATTGTAGCCTGATGCTCAGGTGCACTTTTCTGATGCTTGGGAGAGATACACTATTGCTTAGGTAGAGTGTCGAGTTCTGTATAAACAAACCTGTTGTAGTCCTTTGATTCCTTTTTTCTTTTCTTATCATTATTTTATGCAAATTCATCTATTTTCAAATTTTCTCTTTCAATGATTTTTTTAGATGACTTGTTAAGACATTTATAAGCCTTTCTTTTGGTTGATTACCCTAGAAATATGCCTTCTTCACTTTTGCAGTCAAGTTTTCCATTTATATCATCCTTCAAAATATAACATTGACTACCAAAGATTCTGAAGTAACTTACATTGGGTGTATGACCATACCAACGCTGATATGGTGTCTTCTTTGTGTCCTTCTTCAATTGTACTCTGTTTAATGTGTAGACAATAGTACTGAAAGCTTCCCTCCAGAAAGTTTGAGTGATTCTTTTCTCAATCATCAATGTTCTTTCACAGTCAACAATTGATCTATTTCTCCTTTCATCAATTCCATTTTTCTTTGGTGTCCTTGGTGTAGAAACCTATCTTTTAATTCCATGCTCATTGCAATAGTTAGTGAATTCATTTGAAGTAAATTCTCCTCCTCTATTGGACCTTAAGCATTTTAATTTCTTTTCACTTCTTTTTTTTCTACCATTACTTTATACCATTTAAACATCTTGAATGCTTCTAATTTATCTTTTAGAAACATGACTGTCACCATTCTAGAATAATAATCAATAAAGAGAATAAAATACCTATCTCCATAGTAGCTCTTTGTCCTAATAGTTCCACATAGATATGTATGGACTAATTCTAGAATTGCAGTAGATGTATGGGTTTTTCTTTTGAAACTAGACTTTGTCATCTTACCTTTTTGACAATTCTTGCACATGATATGCTTAGGCTTAGTCATTGTCGGTAAGCCTCTGACATTCCTTTTGTTGCTTATCTTTATCATGTTGTCAAAGTTCATGTGACATAATATTTTGTAACACAACCATATGTCTTTGTTTCTAGCCATCAAACAAGTGGTGTTAGTGTCATCAAGATAAAAAAGGTTACCTTTAGTTTTCTCACCGGGACCAATCAAACTTCCTGATTCATTGAATATCTTTACCTTCTTATTTTCAAATGCTACTCTGTGACCTGAATTGTTCAACTTAGAAACACTTAAAAAATTGTAATTCGGTCCTTTAACCCAGTAGGCATTTTCACATTTTATCAAGTTATTCAACATTATGGTTCCTTTACCTTCAACTGGACAAGGTGTATCATTACCCATTCTTACTAAACCACCATTATAGTATTCAAAAGTATCAAAATTTTGTTTATCACTGGTCATATGGTGAGTGCAACCACTATCTATGATCCAGAAATCATTTTTACTAACTTTATATATGAGTGTAGTTTCTACATACCTTTCTTCATCTTCATCTGAATCATCCTTCATGGCTACAAATACCATCTTAATATCTTTTCTAATTTGGTTTTAGTTTCATCAGATCTGTTCTCAACTAGATAACAAGCTTTCTTTCCTTTGTCCTTGTAGTCTCGGGTATCTCTCTTGTCAGATTGTTGGTTGCTTCGGTAATCCCTATTATCACTTCTATCAAAATTCTTGTCATATGATCTGTCATTTCCTCAGTCATCTTTTCTTCAGTTTGGAAATCTTGCAACAAAGTGTCCAACCTCTTTACAATTCAAACATACAAGTGGTAACATACCTTTGTATTTACCTTGGCCTCTCTACAATCTTCTTGCCATTAGTGCTTCAATATCATCAAGTCCTTGATCTTCATTATCACTATCACTATCATTTCTAATAGCATGTCTATGACTTGAATTAATTATCTTTAAAGAAGATTTGAATGTAGATTCTATAGATGGTAAGACACTATTATCAAAGTTTTTCATCTCAAATGATATTGGTCTACCAATCAAACTATCTAGAGTAACTGTATTGTTTGCAACTTCTCTCATTTCTTGAATAATAAAAACTCTAATAGCATATACATGTAGTAAGGTTCTTAAGATTTTACTTACCACTATCTCCTCTTCAAGTGTACCTTCAACTCCTTAGATAGCATTGACTACCACTTTTATTCTATAGCTATACTGAGTGATGTTTTCTCCTTCTTTCATCCTTAGGTCATCAAACTCAACATCAGAGAGTGATGATGCAAGTTCTATCATCATGCAGTTATGCTCATGCTTAACTCTTAATTTCTCAAGAGTATGAGGTCTTGTAGGAATCACATATTTAGTATCTAAGTATTGAACAATATCATTTCCAATACCTGATAAGTGGAGTCTTATTCTAGTTTGCCATGATGCAAAGTTGTCTTTATTCAACTTGGGCACATCTTGTCTGTTCATCTTGTGATCTTTTTCTTGAGCTATTAAACTCCCTTTCTAAGCACACAAGCTCTAATACCAATTGTTAGTTATAACTGAGAGGGGGGAGGGGTGAATTAGTGGCCTAAAAAATATTCTAATAATCAACCCTTAAAACTTAGTACCACAATATTAAGCCTCTAGTTATCTTCAGTCCTATAAGATGAATGCCTCCAAATACTTTTCTCAAATTACTACTGCTCGAAATGATTTGTAAAAACTTCTACTGTATGTTTACCAAAAATCAGTCTATCAATTTACCGAAAGACATTAAATTATCTAAAGTATACCAATAAATCCAATTAAGTTATGTGAAATGCAAAACACTAAAGTAATGACTCATAGACACATTGACACATGGATTTTTAACGTGGAAACTCTATTAAGGGAAAAACCACTTGGGACCAGTATCCCAAAATTTTCAGTCTTCTGAAGTGAGCTGAATGAAGAGCCAACCCTGTTAAATATTACAAACACACTGTTAGGTGTGACCTTGTTGGAGGATTTAAAATTTTAGTCTGTCACTTGATATCAGGTAACTCTATGCTACCTTCCTTGATCAAACACTCACTTGGTCTATCAATAGGTATCTGGCATCTCATGCTATATTCATGATAAAAAATTTTGATACTCCATTGGATGTATCTCTATATAGAAAGGATCTTTAAATATCGTTCGATTAAGAGACTTTCTGAATCAATAGTTAAAGTTAAACAGTATGATCTGTTCACATATACAACTTATACTTGCAAATTTTTAGATCTATTGTAATATCATAAAACTATTATGATCATTATGACTCTATTTATACCTGTGCTCCACTTTGATTCTTCTTGGTGATGCTATGCTCTATTGCTTGGTATCTATAGAAAAATTTATCTCTTTCCTTAACTTGATTGATCAGCATTGAATGAAGTTGCTCTTCATTAGTTTTTGTTTAACATCCTCTTTTTCGTTCACTCCCCTTGATCCGTAATGAATCAAGTTTGTCTCTTAAATAGACATGATATCACCATTGTTAGGTTCTTGATTTTCTTGATCTTGGCATGATCCACAATCTTTTACAATTAGATTTAAAGGAAAAATCCTATTTTATCTCGCTGAGATCTTCTTGCCAATTGGACAAATCAGCTTTAAATCATTTACTTATCTCTGGCTTATCTTGTTGATGAAAATAATGTTAACTACCAATTAAGTATATATTTAGCTCTGCCAGCTAGATATGTTTTCATTTCTGAACTCAAGTTAATTTTGGTGTTTATCTCTCTGATAGCATCAATCGACACTCCAGTTCTCCTTGGGCTTCTCTGTCAATTTACGCTATGTTTCTGGCCGTCGGGTATGCTTGTGATTTTTCTCATCGATAATGCTCATCAATGTTATTTGCTCGGGCATCACTCTAAATTGAATTTTGGTGATCTTTATCCATTAGGTTCCTCTGACCATCGGTGTTTGTAGTCACTTTATGAATACTTGTCTTTTATGCATTACACAAAGCATAATCTTTATCTCTCTGATTCTCTGAAGTCTTTGACACTTTGATTATAACCGATAAGATTATATCAAGTTGACATCAATGATAATACAATCCATTAATTGTTTTAATGTCTTGCATTATCCTTCTACATTTTTTTGATCAGCTTAACATCTTCAAATATTCAATCAGTTACATGTCGTCAGTTTGAGTATGGTCAAAACGTGTTTGATTATTTTCCTTAATTTTATATTTAAATTGTTGTGTAGGATGAGGCGGTCTTGGAAATATGTTTTGTGTATTTAATGCTTTTATTTGGCACATTATATTTTATCAGGATACTTTGTAAATTTATTTTAGGGTTTGATCAAGTCAACAGACTTAATAATTCAGTGTCTAAAGGTTGAAGTTGAACGCAAAGTGTTTTGATTGTGTGTGTTGTGAAAGTGCGGTATAAGGTGCATGTTGTCATCAAGCCAGGGAAGTGTTTATTATGCTCAAAATAGACTACATTCTTTAGTGGATCTAATCAAGTAGAGGTAGTACCATTTTGTAGATCATTATTATTGTTGTTACCTAATAGTTATAGTAGTTGAAATCCCCTAACAGGGTAGATCCTAACATATCTCTATTATAAGTCTTGTAACAAGGTGACACATTATCTTGTGTTTTAATTCCTTTAACAAGGCTACTCTTAACAGGGTAAAGGTTTTAACAAGCCTAAGGTAAATTCCTTAACGGTATAACACTTAATAGTGTTGTTGTAAACTCCTAACAGGGTTAAGCTTGTCACAACACGTACTTTAGAAGAGTACATTATTTTTGTGGGTACTAATACCCACTGTGGTTTTTTCTTTATTTGGGTTTCTATGAGATAAATTTTTGGTTGAAATTTGTGTTTTATCTTGGATGCTTAAGATGTCCATTATCTACTATTAAGGCCAATCTTGTGAATGGTGATTAAAGTTTAAGTGGTTGTAAAGTTGGTTTATTTGGTAGATTACTGATTCATCACCCCTCTTAGTAATCCAAACTGGTCTCTCTCTCTCTGTCTCTCTCTCTCTCTCTCTCTCTCTCTCTCTCTCACACACACACACACACACACACACACACACACACACACACACACACACACACACACACACACACATTTATTTTCCACCTTTGCGTTCCTCCCTCCTTATCACTTTCTTTATCTTTGTTCTTCTCTCTCTTATTTTATATCTCAGTACCCTCTCTTAGTTATTACATCTCCCTCCCTTGTATAGGGTGTATGATATAGTATTTAGGGTTGAGGGTATAGTGTTTAGAGTTGAGGGTAATAGTATAGATTTTAGGGTAAAATATTGGTGGTATAGGGCTTGGGGTACATAGGGTTTCTAGGTAATTAACTATCCCTCTACTTTATATGGTATAGCATTTACAATATATAAAGTGTTTAAGGTATAGGTTTTTGGAAATAGGATGTAGTATATATGCTTTAGGATCTTGGTTTAAGGGTTTAGGATTTAGGGTTGAGGATACTGGTTTAGGGTTTAGGGTACAATATTGAAAGTGCAAGGTTTAATGTACATAGGATGAGGCTATTATTTTTCTTGATAATTCCCTATATCTCCCCTTCTCCATCTCTCCCTCTTTTCTCTCTCATATCTCTCACACCTCCCTAGGCCTCTCCCTACCTTTCTTCCTCTCTCCCTCTATATATAACCTCCCTCCTTAAAGCCCCATCTTGTTGTAATAATGTGCAAATATGTGCTTAAGAGATGTTTGAGATGTGTTATCATTGATGCCAACATTTGTTTTTTCTGACAGTGTTGTAGTGAAGTTCAGTGAGTTTATTTGTGCAGTGTTGCATGTATATTGAAGATCAGAGGTTGTGGATTTCAAAGTGTGTTTTGGATTTTTTGTAGTTGATTCAGTTCACCTTTCAGATGTCTACATTAATATTTGAGTGAGTTATGTGTATCTATGTTGTGATTTCCTTTTTAGTTATTTAGAGGTGACAAAGTGACCATATTTTGATCTGCATTGCTCCACATTGTAATATTTTACTTCACAAATATAGTGGCATATTTGGGATATTTATGTGTATCCACAATTTAGTTGGTTCATGATTTGGAGTCTTGGAAGTAATTTTTAAAGGTTGACATTTGTTATTGTTAGTATTCTTGAGTGATGGTATGAAGATGTTGATGATTCCACAATTTGTGTTGACGTGGATGTTGTTGTGGAAATTCATGATTTTTGTGGATTTTTCTAGATCATGTGCTTCTTGTGTTTCCAGTCTGCCTTGGTTGTTATACTTTCAATTGGTGATTCTAGTCAGTGTATTGGTGTTCTTCATATTGTTGGATGACCTGATGGTTGTAGCATGTTGTGGATGTTTGAGGCATAATTCTTGGAAGTGCTTCATGTTCAAGGATGAAGATTTTGGTCATTGTTATTTCTTAGCTAACATTTCTTGGTTCGTGTTCAATATTTTAAGTAGGTATGATTATATTTTTATGATTAGGTGGAGAGTCTTGAGCTGCCCTTGTTGATTATTACAAGGTTGATTACTTGTATAAATACATATTTTAATATTTTATTTGAGTGTGCTCATGTGTGTTGAATGCATACATGTTGTGAAGGAAAAAAATAAGTGTGGAAAAGAAAGTTGTATTTATGCTTCAACGGAACTCATCCAGGCATGGTGAAGGTTCTATTGTATAGTTCGTGATTTTTGGATGTAATCCAATTTTTTTGTAAGGCACCGAGCCTTCCTTAGGCAGTAAGCCTTTTTATTTTTGAGCAATGAGATCTAGGTAGTGTGCCTAAATGCATGTGCATTCCCATTGTAATACTCCTAACATGGTATAATACTTCTAACAGAGTATATCATCTTGTGGGTTCATCCCCATCATAACTATTTCCCTTAATCGGTTTCCACGCAAAAAATATTAGTGTTATGTGTTCTTGATGTCTTGTGGATATGTGCTTTTATGTTTAATTATCATATCTGAAAATAAGGTTAAAGTTTTAAAAGTTACATAAGTTTTGGGACAACTGATTCATCCCCCCTCACTCAGTTGTCTTCTTCCATCAATTATTGTTAGAGCCTAGTTCCTCCAAGGGAGTCTTAATTACTTGAGGTAATCCAAGATGGTAGATTACAAGAAGGATAGTCTGAGATTGGATGGTACAAATTAATCTCTTTGGAAAGGTCACATGGAATGTCATTTGAAATGCTTTGGTGAAATTTTTTGGGAGATTATTGAGAATTCATACAATCCTCCTATAGTTCCTACTACTCCCGCTGAGAAAAAGAAGGTTGAATAAAACATTAGAGCTAAGGAAACATTATTGAATTCCTTAATAGATACTAGGATGAAAAATATAATGTAATTGAAGAATGCTCATAAGATCTCGAAGAAGTTAGAAACTTTGTATGTGTTAGAATAACTAAGGGGGGGGGAGGTGAATCAGTGGCCTTAAAAATTAATACAATAAATCAACCCAAAAACTTTGTACCATAATTATAAGCCTCTAGTTATCTTTAGTCCTACAAGATGTATGCCTTTAAATGACCTTATCAAATAACTACTACTCAGAGTCCACTGTTAAACCTTATTCTTAAGCTTTACTGAATATCAGTATAGCCTTTACCTAAATATAGTAAATAACTTAGTGTTTACTGATCAATCTTGTTAGTAATGTGTAAAGCAAATCATTAAAGTAATGAACCATAAACACATTTTACACATGGATTTTTAGTGTGGAAACCCTGTTAAGGGAAAAATGACTTGGGGTCGGTAACCCAACATTTTCACTCTTCTGAAGTGAGCTAGGTGAAGAGCTAACCCTACATTAAAGGTTAACAACACACTGTTAAGTGCGACCTTGTTAAAGGATTTAATATAATAGTTTGTCAATTGATATTTGGAATTTCACTGTGCTATCTTCATGAGAAACTTTTTGATACTCCTTGGGATGTATCTCAATATATAAAGGATTGTTAAATCCCACCGTATTAAGAGATTTTCTAAATCAATATTTAAACTGAAACAATATATGATCTGTTCATATTTATAACTTAAACTCGCAGATGTTCAGATCTATTGTAAGCTCATAATACCTTTCTGATCAATGTTTATTTTCTATTCTTTTGTTCCACTTCTTTCTTCTCGGTGATGTTGTACTTCTCTGTTGCTTGGTGTCTACAGAAATCTTTAGCTCTATTCTTTAGCTTGTCTGATTAGGACTGTATGAAGTCTTCTTCACCAATATTCTCTTCACCATCCTCTTCTCTATTCACCTCTTTTCTTCATAATGAATTAGCTTGTCTCTCTTATAGACATGATTTCACCATTTCTAGGTCTTTGTCTTTCTTTTTCTTGACGTGATCCAGAACTCTCACCATTCTTGCTTTAAAGCATGATTTAGTTTTATATCACAGATTTATCCTTGACAATTGGAACAAAACTATCTTTAAAACTCTAGCTTATCTTTGGATTTTAACATGTTGATTAAATCAATATGATCAACCAGTTAACTCCATATTTAGCTCTTTCCAGCTAAGCCTTTTTTCATTTCTGAACTTCAGTTCTTATTGGTGTTTAACTCCTTGTTTTCTTAGTTTTTACTTCAGTTGTCCTTGGGCATCACTGTCCATCAGGGTTGTCTATCTGTTGGGCAACACGATGACATTCAATTCTTCTTAGGTATCACTAAGGTTCTACTTGGTAATGCTTTCTTAGGCAACTTGCTCGACTATCATTGTGACTCTTCTCTCAGGGTTCTCTATCCATCGGTGTACACTGTCTGTCGGTGTTTGTTATCACATGGTGTATACTAAAATTTTATGCATTATTGATAGAATAACCTTTACCTCTTTGGTTCTTTGAATTCTTTGACAATATGTATATAACCAATAAGATTATATCAAGTTGACATCAATGACAATACAATATATTAACTAATTTAATGCCTTGTATTAACTTTCTGCAGCTCAGTGATCATCAACTTAACATCTTCAAACATTCAATCAGTTATAGTTCGTCAATCTCTCCCTTTGGCATTGATGGCAACATACTACATTACTATTAATAAATTATGAAATATATGAGTTGTAGTTCATCAATCTACCAAACTTATTATTCTATAACCAATACAAATGTCTGGCTCTCGGTAAGCTCTTCTAGCTTAGATTTGATTCTTCCAGAGTAATTTCTTCATTCTTCATTCCCTTCATTGGATAGATGTAGAAAATTATGATTTTGTCTCTCCCTTTGTCGTAGAATCTCTTCTCTGATGTTTTCTCTCCCATTGACTGTTCCTCTTTTTGATGGATAATGCTATTCATATCTCTTTTTCCTTCGATAAAAATAGATAATATACTTTCTCCTTTTGAGTCATCTCTCCCTTAGAATACTTCTCTCCCTTAGGATGATCATGATGGATATTTCATATGTATATATAATCTCTCAAGCCATCTCTCCCTCTGACAGCAATGCCAAACTATATCCTTCCTCCTTTTTGATAATATACTCCTTGAATTTCCCTTTTCATCAACGATACAATGACTATGGTGTTCGGTGCAGATAAGTACCTTGATGTGTACTGATGTAACTTTGTAGTCCATCTATTTTCTTGCATCAACATGAATGATCTTTTGATAATGTGTAGGTTGATGCAGCCTCCTAGTTAGCTTAGTGACTAATAGATAAGGGTCAGACCCCTAGTCTCTTTCTTAGGTACTCAAATGTATCTCTAGGTAATGGCTTTGTGGATATATCTGCTAATTGTTCCTTGGATTGAACATATTCCAATATCACCTCTTTCTCTTGCACTTGTTCCCTTAAGTAATGATACTTGATAGCAATATACTTTGTCTTAGCATGCATGACTGGGTTCTTTGATACATTTATTGCACTGGCATTGTCACAATAGATAATCATCGGCTCAAGAATTTTTATATTCATACCTTACAGTAATTGTTTGATCCATGTAATGTTAGAGAAATTTGTAGTAGAAACCACATATTCTTCTTCTGTAGTAGATTGTGAGATGGATCCTTGCTTCTTACTTATCCATGTGACATCTTTGTCACCCATGAAGAATGCTCCCCCTGTTGTGCTCTTCCTATCATCTAAGTTTCCAGCCCAATCAACATCTGTATAGAATTGAAGCTCAAATTTTCCTTCTCTTTTATACCATAAGCCATAGTCCTTAGTATTCTTTAGATATCCTAGAATTATATTGACAGTAGTCATGTGTGATTACTTGGGATTAGCAAAGAATCTAGCAACTATTCCAACTGCATTTGCTATATCTGGTCTTGTATAAACAACATACACAAGTTTTCCAATCATAGATCTATATAGAGTCTAATTTACCTCAGTTGGTTTCCATAGGTGTTCCAACGGGCTTGAAATCTTCCATCTTAAATATCTTGAGAACTTCCTTTATGTCTTTGGATTGAGTGATGTATATGCCTACATCCTGTTGAAGAATCTATAAACCAAGAAAGAATTTGATCTCCCCAACATTGACATCTCAAACTCTTTTCTCATTTCATTAGAAAATTATTTATATAAAATATCATTACCCCCAAATATGATATCATCAACAAATATTTCAGCAATCAAAATGTCATCATCAGTATCTTCTTTTAAATATAGATTATTGTTTTCACTCATTCTTACAAATCCAATACTTATAAGATAGGAGTGAAGTCTTTCATACCATGCTCTAGGTGCTTGTTTCAATCCATACAAGGTTGTGTGTAGTCTACAAACCATGTTTATCTTGTTAGGACCAACAAACCCTTCTGGTTGTTCAATGTATACCTCTTCTTCTAGCATTCCATTTAGGAATGCATATTTGACATCCATTTGGTATACCTTGAATCCTTTGAATTTAGCCCAAGAAAGTAGAATTATTACTCCTTCTAGTCTAGCAACAAGAGAAAAGGTTTATCCATAGTCAATACCTTCTTCTTGTGCATACCCTTGCATACTAATCTTGCTTTTTTCCTTGTGACTTCTCCATTTCCATTCAACTTGTTTCTGAATATCCATTTTGTACCAATGACATTCTTGTCATATGGTCTAGGTACTAATGTCCATGTTATATTCTTCTCAATCTATTCTATATCTTCATTCATAGCACTAACTCATTCTTCATTTTCAAGTGCAGTATTAACAAATTTAGGCTCAAAATAAAAAATTAAACATCTAGTGTTCAGTGAATTACTTATTATTCTCATTCCAGCCTTCTTGTCTCATATGGTCTAATTTTGTGGATGGTGTCTTCTGACATACTTGGAAAGTATAGGTTCATCTCTTTTTTCATCATTCTAATCATCATCTTGACCTTCATCCTAATCTCCATCGCTCAGAACATCATCTTGAACAATTTCCCATTTTTGGTGTTTGCAGCCTGATGCTCGGGTGTATTGTTCTGTTACTTAGGAGAAATACACTTTTTCTTGGAAAGAGTGTCAGGTTCTACACTATAGACAAACCTGTTGTATTCTTTTGGTTCCTTTATGCTTTCCTTATCATTTTTCTCTGCAAATTCATCTACTCTGACATTTGCACTTTCAATTATTTTGTTAGAGGATTTGTTAAGACATTTATAAGCCTTGATTTTGGTAGAATACCCTAAAAATATTCCTTCTTCACCTTTGGAGTCAATCTTTCCATTTCTATCATGTTTAAAAATATAACACTAACTTCCAAAAATTCTAAAGTAACTTACATTGGGTGTGTATCCATACCATAGCTCATAGGGTGTCTTATTGGTGTCTTTCTTCTATTGAACTTTGTTCAATGTGTAGAAAATAGTACTGACAACTTCTCTCCAGAATGTTTGAGTGATGCCTTTGTCAATCATTAGTGTTCTTGCACAATCAATAATGGATATGTTCCTTCTTTGAGCAATCCCATTTTTCTATGGTGTTCTTGGTGCAGAAACTTGTCTTTGAATTCCATGCTCATTACAAAAGTTAGTGAATTCATCAGAAATAAATTCTCCTCCTCAATTTGATCTTAAGCATTTTAGTTCCTTACCACTTTGTTTTTCTACAATAGATTTAAACCATTTAAACATCTTGAATGCTTCTGATTTATCTTTTAAGAACATAATTGTCATCATTCTAGAATAATCATCAACAAAGAGAATGAAGTATCTATCACCATAGTAACTCTTTGTTCTCATTGGTCCACATAGATAAGTATGGACTAAATATAGAATGGCATTAGATGTGTAGGTTTTTCTCTTGAAAGTAGACTTTATTATTTTACCTTTTTGACAATTCTTACACATGACATGGTCGGGCTTTGACATGCTCAATAAGCCTCTTACTTTCCATTTATTGCTTATCCTAATCATGTTGTCAAAATTAACATGACATAACCTTTTATGCCACAACCATATGTCTTTGTTTCTATCCATTACACAAGTGGTGTTTATATCATCAAGATAGAATAGGTTACCTTTGTCTGTTCACGAGTTTTGATCAACCTTCGTGATTCATTAAAGATCTTTTCCTTTTTGTTCTCAAACACAACTTAGTGACATGTGTTATTGAGCTGTGTAACACTCAATAGATTATATTTAAATCCTTTTACCTAGTATGCATTTTCACATATGATCAGATTATTCAACATTATGGTTCCTTTACCTTCAATCGGACAAGGTGAGTCATTACCCATTCTTACTGATCTACCATTATAATATTCAAAAGTTTCAAACTTTTCCTTATCTCCAGCCATGTGGTGAGTACAACCACTATCAATAATCCAGACATCATTCTTAATAACCTTATATATGAGTGTAGTCTCAACATACCTTTCCTTTTCATCTGAATCAGCCTTCATAGAAACAAATACCACCTTAATATCTTCATACGATTTGGTGTCAGTATTCTCACCTTTCTTCTCAGCCAGGTCAAAAGATTTCTTCCCTTTGTCCTTGTAGTCTTGGTTGTCTCTTCTATTAGATTGTCAGTTGCTTTGGTAATCTCCGTCGTCACCTCTATCAAACTTCTTTTCATATGACCTGTCACTATTTCTGTCTTCTTTTCTTTTGTTAGGACATTTAGCAACAAAGTGTCTATTATATTTACAATTAAAACATACCAATGGTAATTTACCTTTGTATCTACCTTTGCCTCTCTACAATCTTCTAGCCATTAGTGCTTCAATATCATCAAGCTCTTGGTCATCACTATCACTTTCACTATCATTTCTCATAGTGTGTTTATGACTTGATTTACATATTTTCAAAGAAGATTTGAATGCAGACTCAATAAATGGTAAGACACTGTTGTCAAAGTTATTCATCTCAAATGAAATAAGTCTACCAACAAAACTATCTAGAGTAACATTCTTATTTTCTACTGCTCTTATTTCTTTTGTAGCAGATACTGTAATAGCATAAACAAGCATTAAAGTTCTTAGGATTTTACTTACCACTGTTTCTTCTTCAAATACACCTCCAACTCCTTAGATAGAATTGAATACCTCTTTGATTCTACAACTATACTAAGTGATGTTTTCTCCTTCTTTCATTCTTAGGTCATCAAATTTACCTCTTAGGCTTTCTGCCTTAGCTCTTAGCACATTTTCATCTCCTCAATGTACTAGCTTCGATTTGTCCCACATTTGTTTTGCAGTGGTGCATGTTTTGACATCTTCAAATTTAGGATCAGAGAGTGAGGAGTCAAGTTCTATCATCATGGAATTGTGTTCATGCTTTTCTCTCAATTGATCAAGTGTGTGAGGTCCTATAGGCAACACATATTCAGTATCCAAGTATTGAGTAAAATCATTTCCAATACCTGATAGGTGGAGTCTTATCTTGCTTTTCCATGATGCAAAGTTGTCCTTGTTCAACTTAGGCACATCCCATTTTCTCATCTTGTGATCTTTTTCTTGAGTCTTTAAACTCCATTTCTAAGCACACAAGCTCTGATACCAATTGTTAGAATAAATGAGAGGGGGAGGGGCAGGGGGGTGAATCAATGGCCTTAAATATTAATCCAATAATTCAACCCAAGAAATTTATACCACAATTATAAGCCTCTAGTTATCTTCAGTCCTATAAGATGTATGCATTTAAATGATCTTATCAAATAACTGCTTCTTGGAGTCCATTGTTAAACCTTATTCTTAAGCTTTACCCAATAGTAGTCTAGCCTTTACCGAAAGACAGTAAATAACTTAGTGTTTACTGATCAATCCTGTTTTATTTATGTGTAAAGAAAAACATTAAAGTAATGAACCATAAACACATTTGAATCATGGATTTTTAATGTGGAAACCCTGTTAAGGGAAAAACCACTTAGGATTGGTAACCCAACATTTTCACTCTTTTGAAGCGAGCTCGGTGAAGAGCCAACCCTGTTAAAGGTTACAAACACAATATTACGTGTGACCTTGTTACAAGATTTAATATAATAGTTTGTCACTTGATATCTGGCATTTCACTATGCTATCTTCATGAGAAAATTTTTGATACTCCTTGGGATGTATCTCAATATATAAAGAATTGTTAAATCCCACTCTGTTAAGAGATTTTCTAAATCAATGGTTAAAATGAAACATTATATGATGTGTTCATATATACAACTTAAAATTGCATATGTTCAGATCTATTGTAAGCTCATAATACCTTTCTAATCAATGTTTCTTTTCTATTCTTTTGATCTACTTCTTTCTACTTGGTGATGTTGTGCTTCTCTATTAGTTGGTATCTGCATAAATCTTTAGCTCTATTCTTGAGCTTGTATGATCAGGACTGTATGAAGTCTTCTTCACCAGTATTCTCTTTAGCATCCTCTTCTCTATGCACCCCTTTTCTTCATAATGAATTAGCTTGTCTCTCTTATAGAAATGATTTCACCATTTCTAGGTCTTTGTCTTGTTCTTGACGTGATCCAAAAATCTTGCCATTCTTCCTTAAAATAATGCTTCAATTTTATCCCATTGATTTCTTCCTTGACAACTAGAACAAAACTATCTTTAAAACTCTAGCTTATCTCTGGCTTTTAACTTGTCAATGAAAACAATGTGATCAACTAGTTAACTCCATATTTAGCTCCTTCTAGCTAAGTCTTTTGTTTTTTTTGAACTTCAATTCATATTGGTGTTTAACTCATTTTTTCCTTGGTCTGGACTTCAGTTTTCCTCAAGCATCACTATCTGTTTGGGTTGTCTATCAATTGGGAAATAGTGTGACATTAAGTTCTTCTTGGGTATCACTTAGGTTCTACTTGATAATGCTTGCTCGGGAAAATTTATTAAGTATCATTGTGACTCTTCTCTTAGGGTTCTCTATCCATCGGTGTGCATTGTCCATCGGTGTTTGTTGTCATATGGTGTATACTAACCTTTTATGCATTACTGATAGCATAACCTTTATCTCTTTGGTTCTTTGAAGTCTTTAACAATATGTATATAACCAATTAGATTATATCAAGTTGACATAAATGAAAATACAATACATTAACTGATTAATGTCTTGAATTAAATTTTTACAGCTCGGTGATCATAAAATTAACATCTTCAAACATTCAATTAGTTATAGTTCATCAGTATGAAGGTGACAATTATGTGAAGCTTGCAAAGTTCTAGAGCCTAAAAGGAAAATATGAGACATTGATGAGGAGTGAAGATGAGAACATTAGTTCTTATACACAAAAGGTGAATGAGATTGTATATAGTATAAGGTGTTTCAGTGGAAAGTTGGATGAATTAGAGATTGTTGCTAAAGTGCTTAGATCTTTACCTTCTTCCTACAAATACAAAGTTTTTTCTATTGAGGAAATTAGAACTGTGAAAAATGTAACTAGAGACATGTTGATTGGTAAGATTTCAACTTTTGAGATGAGTGAATTTGGTAATGACCTTCCCAAGGTAGAATCAGCATTGAAGGCTACAATTTATGGAAAGGATAAGTAGAGATATTATCTAGGAGAAATTTATTCAAGAATTACATACAGGTATGAAAAGGAAATGAAAGAGATTGAAGATGAAGAGTGTGAGCTTCAGGAACTTGAAGCCCTTATTGCCAAGAGATTGCCTAAAGGTATTGGTAAGTATGAAGGAAAGTTACCTCTTAAATTTTTTTGTTACAATAAGATTGGTCATTTTGCATCAAGGTGTTAGGAAAGAGTTCCAAAAGTTAAACCTAGGAAACCTAAATTTTATAAGAGATGTTATTATACTAGTGTTATGCTGCTGATGAAGGTGTGAAAAATGATGAATTTGATAAAGATGGTTCAAGTGACAGTGAATGTGTATTTATTGTTATCAAGGAAGATTATTCTAACTCTACTAGCTACATGAATGAGGAAAGAGCTTTGGCTACACAAGTTGAAGAGAAAGATGAATGGGTGATTGAAAGTGGATGTTCACATCATATGATAGGAGATAAGAGAATTTTTTGAAGTTTAGAAAGGTATGATGGTGGTTTTGTAAGATTTGGAGATGATATACCTTGTTTAATCTATGGTAGAGGATTCATTACACTTGACGGTAAGAACAATATTGATGATGTTTTGTATGTAGAAGGATTAAAGAATAATGTTTTGAGTGTTGGGAAATTAGTTGACAAGGGATATGATCTACGATTCAAGAATGGAAAGTGCACAATTTTGGGAAGTCTTGGTGTTGAATCTGAATCAAGTATAAAAGCTAAAGGTAAGGTCTTTCATTTGAATATTGTTGAGAAAAGATGCTTGATTTCTCAAATTGATGAAATTTGGTCGCGGTATAAAAGGATGTGTCATATGAAATTTTGATAATATTGTCAAGATAAGTTCTATCCAAGGTGTGAGAGATCATCCTATGTTGAGGAAACTTGCTAACCCTATGTGCAAGGAATGTCATTAGGGAAAAAACTAGATCTACTTTCAGGAGTAAGAATCATTGTTCAAGTGGATTATTGGATCTTGTGTATACTGACTTATGTGGTCCTTCTACAGTGAAATTTTTTTAGGGAGATAGATATTTCATGTTGCTGATGATGATTATTCTATTTGTGATTGGTGGATTGCTATATTTAACTAAGACCAGACATGATATCATGAGTCCAATTTGCATTGTTTCTAGCTT
>MU226527.1:462331-472723 GCA_018584345.1 Thuja plicata | reverse complement strand
TATATATATCATCAGGAATAAAAATATAAACATTTGAATTTTTCTAATTTAATGAAATGCATAGCATATAATAACATTAACATACAAAATATTGAATCTTTCATTGTTTACAACATTAATTTTTAAAAATTATATATGTTGTATACATAATTGCATATCTATAAAATAATTAATTAAATAATTTTAACCATGCCCATCAATTAAATCATTCAAAGAAATAATTCATAATTTAACCTACATAAGACACAAATTAATGCACAACATACACATTCTAGAACTCTAACTATATGTAATGCAAGATGAATGCATCTACACGGTGTGTACAAGATTACATCATTCCAACCATCATCAAATAAATAGGATATCTCTACCTCATCCATGTTCTTGCCTTCAATCTATTCATGCATTCATTTGCACTCAACTTTTGTAAATACATTAGTCCATACCACCATAATCATAATCAAGACAATATATATAATAAATTCTAACTAAATCTAGATTCAGGAGGTAATTTTATTTTATTTAAAAGGAATGAGGGAAAAAAGGTGGAGACTTCAAGAGGTAAGCTTGCGGAAAATTTCTTAAGCGGAATTTTTTTTTGAATCTCAAGCCTATCAATGGCAGTACTGGTGCTGTGAGTACAGAATCCGTACTGGCCTCTCCTTAGAATAAAACTCTAACAAGGGAAAAAATGTTGGAGACTTCAGGAGGTAAGCTTGTGGAAAATTTCTTGAGTGAATTTTTTTTTGAATCTCAGGCCTGTCAATGGAGGTACTGGTGCTGCGAGTGCAAAATCCATACTGGCCTCTCCTCAAAATATCAGCTCTGCTCGAAGGATCCCTCAACAGAATGAGAAAATGGTTCATCCTGATCGAAATGGTTAGAAGTCAATAAGGGTTGATCATTTCAAGAGTAATGTTAGTGAGGGGCCCTCAAAATCTGATGGGCCTCCTCAGGCTAAAGAATCTCCCAAGGAAGGACCAGTTCCTAAGGGTAAGTTGTCTGCCCTCTTTGGTATAAAATAAATAGGGAAATATTCCTTTCCTACAGTCAACGTGGTCTCTAACCCTACAAAAGGAGAGTTATCTATTTTTATCCCTGATCCCTTGATTGATTTCTCTATTTGTGCAATGGAGATGACCCTGATAGGCAAGTTTTCTAGGGGTAGACCTAATATAGAAGTAGTCAAGCAGTTTGCAAAGAGAAAATGGTTCCTTAAAGGTCAAGTAGATATCACTGCAATAAATAAAGGATTCTTTTCCTTTGAGTTCTCTAACATGGAAGATATTTCTAATATCCTTTGTGGTGGCCCCTAAATGCTTGGACGATTCTCTCTTACTCTACGTAAATGGTCCCCCAATCTGGTTCTAAACGAATCAGATCTTTTTGTCTCGGCCCTAGTCTGGGTTAGATTCCCTAGTCTCCCATTATAATACTGGCATGAATACATCCTGGGTTGGCTATCTAGCTCCTTTGGAGAACTCTCTATTGATCCAATGACAGATGCAAAAATGAGAAGCATTTATTCTAGGGTATGTGTGAACATCCTGCAGACAGCGGATCTGCCGAATAGTATTATGATTAACTCTAAGCTAGGAGATTTGGAACAAGAAGTTGATTATGAATCCCTCCCCTTTGTTTTATTTGCATGTAAAAAATTGGGCCACAAAGCTAAGGACTTCCCTCTCAAATCTCAGAAAGCTAAAAATATCCCCCTGAAGGAACCAAAGAAGATTTGGAAGGAAAAAATATCGGGTAATCCTAAAGCATCCATCTCAACAGATTTAGTTGTCTTTTCTAGTAATGCTTCAGAACCAAGCCTGAATGAACCTTTTAAAGTTTCCAAGTGTGTAGCATCCTTCGATGGAAGTGACAAAACCAAAAGGATACCTTGAAGAAGGAGAGATAAGAGGCACCCCTGAAGGTATGGAAAACCTATGTATTGAGAAATCTAATTCTCCTGCTATTGAATTAATAGAAAAATGAATTAAAATTGAAGATAGAATCCTAATCCCTCAAACTCCTCAAGTTAATACTAGCTAGGTGGACTCACTTCTAGAATCTAGCCCCTTTTTACCCTTCTTGGAGGAACTTTGGACTGAAGTCACACATATTAAGAAGAAATCGAATAGTCTTAATCTGGGGATGTCCCTAGGAGGATTTATAAAAAGAGATATGAGAGTGGTTTGGGAACTCCTAAATCTATCAGGGGGAGAAGACCAAATAGACTCATAAGAGAACATGAGAGTAGGAAAACTATTGTAGATGGGAGACAACGTACCATCCAAGATTTATCACAAGGTAATAAATGAAGATTAGTTCTTAGAATGTGAGGGAATTAAATAGTCCCCATAAAAATAAGCCTTTGAGAAACTTTGTTAGGGATCAGAAGCTAGACATAATCCTCATTCAGGAAACTAAAATGGCTAGAGTTAAAGTGGAAAAGTTAATTTTTTTTAAATATTGTGGTGTTGTGGGATGCAACTCGGTTGGGGCCTTTGGGGAACTGCTTCCTTTAGGAACCTTAATACTATTCAAGGGGATATTATTAAATTAGAAGGTAACATCTCTTCTATTCTTTTTAATCATATTCTGGATGGTTTCACTTGGGTTCTTTCAAACATCTACGTGCCCAACTGTAAAACTGGTAGGGATAGATTTTGGCGTAAACTGGAAACTGAGAGAAGAAAATTCAAGAATGATTACTAGATGGTGGTTGGAGACTTCAATACTCCCCTCAATGACTCAGAAAAATTTGGAGGTATTTCTTCTTAGATTTATAGTGGGGTGGCTCTTATGGATTTCATTAATAATCAATCCCTCTTGGACCTTGATCTCAGAGGTGGAAATTTTACTTGGTCGATTAGAAGAATAGGGGATGACTTGATACAAGTTCACCTAGACAAGACCCTAATTTATATGGATTGGATCCTCCTTTATGAATTCTCTTTGTCTACTCTTCACCGAGTTGGGTCTGATCATTCTCCCATTGCTATCCAGATGAATCCTCTTTTGGGTAAGAGAAACTACCCCTTTAGATTTGAGAAATGTGGATGCAGCACCCTAACCTTGCTAGGAATATTGTTGATTGGTGGAATGTCCAAGTGGAAGGCACATCAATGTACAAAGTCATCCAAAAACTTAAAAGGATAAAAAACAAAGTAAAATTTTGGAATAAAGAGGAATTTGGGGACATCTTCAAAATTAAAATCTCTCTCCAAGCTAACCTCTAGGAAATTCAACAAACTATCCAGCTGAAGGGTTTGATAGAGGAGAATAAACTTAAGGAAAACAAAATTCAAGTTGATTATCATAACATCATCTCTAAGGAGGAAGTTTTTTGGAGATAATGATCTAGGGATCTTTGGCTCCATGCGGGGATAAGAATACTTGGTTCTTCCATCTGACTGCCCAAAAACACAAGGCGACTAAAAGGATTGAGTATATCAATGGTACTCATGGTATGTTGATCAAGGTGGAGGATATCAAAAAAGAATTATTGGGTTATTTTTCTTCTCTTCTCAAGGCTGACCCTGCTCTCTTTGAAGCTAACCAACATCTTCATTTGGATTCAATTCCATGTATCATCTCTAGAGAAGATAATGTTTTTCTATGTAAAATATCATCTGCTAAAGAGATCAAAGTTGTTGTCTTCTCTTTTGAGGGAGAAAAATCCCCAGGTCTGGATGGCTTCCCTCCTTTCTTCTTCTAGGATTTCTGGCACATTGTGGAGAAAGATATTTTGGATGCTGTTAAAGAGTTCTTTGGTTCTGGCTCCCTTTTGAGGGAAGCCAACTCAACCTTTTTTGTCCTAATTCCTAAGAAATTGGGTGTTGATACAGCCGATAGCTTCAGACCGATCAACTTGTGTAAAAACTTCTATAAAATCATCTCCAAAGTCCTTATGGTTCGTATCCTGAAGCTCCTCCCGGGTCTTATTTCCCCCTAGCAAAATGGGTTTGTTTCGGGGAGACAGATCCTTGATTCAATTATCTCTGTTCATGAGAATATCCACTCACTAGAGGCCTCAAAAAAGGAAGGGTTTCTTATGAAGGTTGATCTCTCAAAGGCCTATGATAGGGTGGATTGGAATTTTCTTTGTAAAGTTATTTTAGCCTTTTCTTTTTGGAAGAAAGTTGTTGGCCTTATCTAGAAACACATTTCCTCTCCTTCCATCTCGGTGCTAGTGAATGACTCTGCTTCCAATTTGTTCTTCCTTTCTAGAGGGCTCTACCAAGGGGATCCCATATTCCCCATTCTTTTTCTATGATGGCTGAAATCCTTGGGAGGTTGTTCTCTAAGTGGGTCCTAGAGGGTTCGATCTAGGGTCTCCTCCCCTCATCGACATGCTCCCCAACCTCTCACAAGAAATTTATGGATGATACTATGCTAATGGGATCTTCCTCGATTGAAGAAGCTAAATCTATCAAGAAGGCTCTAGATACCTATTCCTCTGCTACAGGCCAGCTTATCAACTGGGAGAAAAGCTCCCTCTTTTTTGTCAACACCCCTCCAGCAAGACAGTAGAGAGTGGTGACTATTCTTGGCTATTCTATCACCTCCTTAACAATGCTGGGAAGATCCTTTTGATCAAGATCTCTCTACAGAAACTTCTTGTTTATTCTCTGAGCCTTTTCAAAATTCCAACAAAGATAGCTGATACTATTGAGAAATTGCAGAAAAGATTTTTGTGGTCGGGCAAGGAGGAAAAAAATAAAATCCATCTTATGGCTTGGGATAATGTGTGTAAACCTATTAAACATGGGGGTCTCAACATCAGAAAAATAAAGGATATCAATCTTTCCCTCCTAGCTAAACAAATTTGGAGAATTTTTGGAGAAGAAAAAGGTTGGAATAAAATTCTTAAATAAAAATACCTTTTAGCTACTCCCTCTATTGAGGCTTTCCTTTCGTCTCCCATCATTGTTCAGGGTTCTATGATATGGAATAGTATCTTGAAGGCTAAACCTCTTGTAGTAAAAAGGGCTTGTTGGAAAGTTGGAAATGATCATAAAATCAAATTTTGGGAAGATCCTTGGTTTAGGGATAAACCCCTCATTCAGTACCCTGATTTGGCCCAATTTTTTGAAATTTTCTCCCTAAGAATTGGTTGTAAAGTTGTGGATTACTGGAAAGATAATAAATGGGTCAACCTCAGTGACATTGATCTTTAGTTGAATACTATTAACTTTGATCTGACCCCCTGGGAGATCAAAGCTAACTGTGAAGATGAGCTCATTTGGTCCCCTAATCCTAATGATAATTTTATGGTGGCATCTACTTACTCTTTTCTATCCTCCTATGATGCAGAGCCCTATTGGGCTAAGGTTTGGTACCCTTCTCTTATCCCTAAAATTAACTTTTTCTTCTGGCTATTTGCTCAGGACAAAATCCTAACTACAGAGAACTTGACTAAAAGAGGCTGGGTGATTCCTAATAGATGCTATCTTTGTATGAAAGATGTTGAGTCTTCTTCTCACCTATTTCTTCACTGTCAGTTCACTAGAGAGATCTAGAGGGTTGTGTTGCAGCATTGGAATATCAGTAGGGTCTTCCCTAACACTATTAAGGAGTTCCTGTCCCAATGGAGCTCTCACTTCTCTCACCATTTGGGTAAACTAATTTGGAATTATACAACCCATCATGTTATATGGAGGATTTTGAAGGAAAGAAATGAGAGGATATCTAGAAATAAAATCTCCACTTCCTTTTGATTGGCTCCAAAATTATAAGAAGCATTGTTGAAAACATTAAAATAGCTTGTGAAATCAAACTAAAACTCATGGATGTGGTTTCTGATAAGGATGTTATAGAGCACTGGAATTTTTTTCTACTTCTAAGTCTACTCCCCCTATCCACGAGACATCTGTTTGGAGCTCCCCTACTCCTAGATGGTACACCATTAATTTTGATGGTGCTGCTAAAGGTAACCCCAACATTGGTGGATGTGGCTACATTGTTAGAAACTCCCAAGGTATCTATAATACAAATTTTTCTATCACTATTGGTTCCCAAACTAGCCATGTTGTTGAAGCAATGGCTTCTCTCTACACCTTTAAGTTGGATAAAAGATAGAACTACTCCAAACTGTGGCTGGAAGGTGAATCCATCAATACTATCAATTGCATTATTGATAAACATACTCTGTCATGGAATACGAGTCACATAATCTCTCAGATTAAAAATATTTTATCTAATTTTGATGCCACACATGTCACTCATGCCTTTAGAGAGTCGAACATTGTGGCTGACAGCTTGTCAAATGTGGGAGTGTATAGTGATAATGCTAGGAGCCCACAAGGTAATCAAGGATTAAGTAATGAAGTCCTAAATCTTATAAGGTACAACTAGATCCACCAAAATCTTGGAGCTACTACTAATGATGATGAAAAAAAGGGATAGTTTATGTAGTTGCCTTAAATATGGGCCTTGCATGCACCGCGACTAGTGCAATAACAATTACATTTGTGGGACAGAAGCAATCATTCCTTTTATTAAAGTAAGGTTCATTATCACAATTAACTCACTCTGGTTTGTTTTTTGTGATCTTGGCATTCATCCTGTGCGATATTCTAAAGTCTGAAATACTGGAAAAATGGGAGGAAAATTGAAATGCGAAGAGCTTATGGTCTGTAAATGGAAGAAAGAGGCCAAGATCTAGAATAAAATTAAGGAATGTGGGGTCAATGATTACATGGAGAGACTTCATGGCTATGAGAATGAAATCTCAAAGGAATTTTTGGATATCTGGGATAACAGAAATGTGACAATCTATGGTAAGTCCTTCTGTGTTACTAAGAAAGTTATTTCTAAAATAACGGGTCTTGAAATTTCTGGGTTGAAATACTATAGAGGTAGGGATATGTTCCAAAATGTGGCTATAATATATCCTAAGACCCTGGGAGAAAGAGGTCTTCTTATTAAATAGTCGGGTGATTATGTCCTGCAGTGTCATATGAACCTCTTTTGGGAAAAACTTGTTAAATCCCTTATGCAATATTTTACACTTGAGGGTCATTATACGAGGGTTTATAATTTTTAGTTTATGCTCTATAATAATTTCCAATACAAAAGGAAAATTTATTTCCCCTACCTGCTGCTCCAATCCCTTGGTAATAGCATTATGGAAAACATGAAGAGTGCAACGAAACTAATTCTTCACGATGGGCTTATGCTTCTAATTTATGAGTATGCAAAATTCAAGCTGCTGAACAAGACCCAGGTCATAGGTACAATCAAGGAGAAGGGTAAAAGACCTATGGTAAATGATAGAAATACTCCTAGAAAAAAGAGGAAGGGCAAAGTTGCTGATGTCTTAGCAAATTCTGCTAAGATTCTTACAGTGGAGACTAGTATGAACATGGATAATGAAACAGAGGCCAAGGAGGATGATTGTAGAAGTGGTTAAATTACTCTCTGAGGAAGCAGATATGGATATTGAGGATGATATTGATGTTATAATAGTGCCAAAGGATAACTGAGAGGGGGGGTGAATAAGTTATCAGTAACTTCAGTTCTTTTTACTTCTATAACTTTAGAACACAACAATGTAAAGGCTTAATCAGATAACATAGTACTCACAACACAATTTGATTATGGGGAAACCAAATGGTAAAAACCCCGGTGGGAATTAGCACCCACAATAAACTATACTTGTTTATAGTAATCCTTGTTAGAAGATATTTCAACCCTGTTAGGAGTTGTACAATAAAACACAATAAGTACAGTGACCTGGTTAAGGGTCATACCCTGTTAGGAGTCTTTTACAAATAACCCTGTTAGGGGTGGTGGACTCACTGTCCAAACGCTCACTGCTTGATGGTGAAGGCTACAACCTTCTGAATAATAGATATGCACTATATCTGATGATGAACTGGAGAGTAGACCTGTTGTCTTGATTAGTTCCTGTGTATTTCAATCTTTCACTTCTTCTTCACATAGACTCTTGATGAATGAACCACCTCTGATGATCTGCTCTGTACATATTTCTTATGTTTTCATTTCATTCACACTTAGCGTGTCACCTTTGACTTGCTATAAGTATCTTCCTCATAGTATGAGATCATGGGGCCTATAAGACAACTCTTCATAATATTCTTGTTAGCTCTACTAAGCATGCAAGAATAATTATAACCACGCAAGTATAAACCAAATAGATGTGACGCTTCACTAAGTCGGCCTCACTAATTTAACTCTAACTTTGCAATCTTCTTTAAACACATCTGGCGCCTTTGGATTAATATCATCATCTCATAACTAAACATGAATATACACACACATATACAGAAGATAGGCACAACTCAAGAAACATGAAATATATGTCGCCCTAAACCGTTACACTTCCATAACTGTAACTGCCAATAACAGAATTACATAACTTTACTGAAACATCATATCTGGGTCTGCGTGTATGAACATAACATAATAAACATGTCAACAACATGTATATTTTCATGCAAGTCTTCATATCATCATTCTGATAAGTACATATAGAATTACTACTGTGTATTATATGTTTTCATCAATGACAAACATACAATCAATCAATTGCTCAGAATCAAATCTCCAACAATCTCCCCCTTTAACATTGATGGAAACATATGATACCAAAAACATCCTCTATTCATGGTGTCCTATTTCTTTTACAATCTTCTCAATATCCTCATCAAAGATTTCTCTAAATTGCTGCAGTTCCTCTGTCAGTGTTTTTGTTCCATCTATATACTCCCCAAGAGTATATTCTCCCCCTTAGTACATACACCTCCTTACTATATACTAGCCCTTTGACATCAATGGAAAAGGGTTCCATAGTCCTTTAGGCACAGGTACTACTCCAAAAGTAGAGTAGTCGACCATTCATCAGTCACTTAATGATTGATGTCTTTTCTGCTTCTTCTAAACAGACTTAGGAGAGGGAATTGCTCCCAACTTCTCCCTGAGATACTCAAACATATCCTTTGATAAGGGCTTTTTGAAAATATCTGCCAACTATTCTTTGGTGTTCACATAGTCCAATTTAACTTCTTTGTCTACAACCTTTTCTCTTAAGAAATGGTACTTGATCTCTATGTGTTTTGTCTTTGCGTGCATCATAGGGTTCTTGGACATGTTGATAGTGCTAGTATTATCACAATGAATAACAATAGGATAATCAACCTAAATGCCAAAGTCTTTAACCATCTGCTTGATCCAAACCATAGTTGAACAATTCAGTGCTGCTGCAACATATTCAGCTTCTGTTGTTGACCGAGAAATATAGTTCTACTTCTTTCTTATCCAAGAAACCAACTTATCTCCAAGGAATGCTGCTCCTCCTGAAGTGCTCTTCCTATCATCAATACAACCTGCACAATCTGCACTGTATACACATGAAGCTTTACATTCTTTGATTTAGGATACCATAAGCCATAATCTATAGTTCCCTTTAGATATCTGAATATCCTCTTGATTTCCATTAGGTGACTCTGCTTGGGTTCAACTGCAAATCTTCCAACAATGCCAACTACATTAGATATATTAGGTCTAGATTGAGTTAGATAAATGAGTTTACCAATCATAGATTTGTACAATGTCTTATCAATTGCTGTGGAGTCATCATCTTTTGAAACCTTGCTTCCTATTATCATGAGAGTGCATACTAGTTTACAATCATACATCTGAAAAGTCTTCAGTATTTCCTTCACATATTTAGACTAATTAATGGATATACATTTATGTGTTTGTTTCACATTCACTCCCAAATAGTATTTTATAGGACCAATCATACTCATTTCAAATTCATTCTACATTTCTTTTGCAAATGCTTTACTGAGCTTGTCATTACCCCCAAAGATAATGTCATCAACAAATATAGCAACTAACAATAACCCATCAGGTGTGTCTCTTGTAAATAAGTTATAATCTGTTGCTCCTTTCTTGAATCCAATCTTGGTAAGATAACCATCAAGTCTCTCATACCAAGCTCTTGGGGCCTGTTTAAGACCATAGATTGCTTTCTTCAATTTGCATACTATGTCTGGTTCATCTGAAAGACTAAATCCTCCAAGCTGTTCAATGTAGACTTCTTCATTCAAATCACCATTCATAAAAGCTGATTTTACATCCATTTGATAAACTTTAAAGTCTTTGACTGTTGCATATGCCAAAAAAAACTTAATGGCTTCTAGTCTACTCACAGGGGCAAATGTATCAGTGAAGTCTATTCCTTCTCTCTGCGGATATCCCTTTCATACCAATCTTTCTTTGTTTATTACCACTGTACCATCTTCATTCATCTTATTTTTGAATACCCACTTTGTTCCAATCACATTTTTGTCACTGGGTCTAGGGACCAATTCCCATGTATCATTTTTAATTATCTAATCTAATTCTTCTTTCATTGCATTCTTCCAA
>MU226527.1:436743-461964 GCA_018584345.1 Thuja plicata | reverse complement strand
CGTGCTTTCAATTATCTTCTTTAATCTCAAATTGAAACATCTATATGCTTTTCTTTTAGTAGAATAACCAAGGAAAATACCTTCATCACTTCTAGCATCAAACTTACCAACACCATCATCTCTCTTGGTGTAGCACTTGCTGCAAAAGATTATGAAATAATTTACTATAGGTACATTTCCAAACCAAAGTTCATGGATGTCTTATCCATGCCTGGCCTTAATTGGGTTATGTTGATAGTGTATACTGCTATGTTCACTGCATCTCTCCAATAAGTGTGCAAAAATTTTCCTTCAATCATCATAGTGCACATTGTGTCAAGTATGATCATGTTCCTACTTTCTGCAATCCCATTCTGCTAAGGGGTTCTAGGTGCACTCAACTATCTTTTAATACCATGTTCTTCACAATAATCATAAAACTGATCAGAGGTGAACTCTCCTCCTCTATCTGATCTTAGACATTTCAGTTTCAATCCAGATTCATTCTCAACTTTAGCTTTGACTATTTTGAACTTCTCAAAGGCTTCAAAATTATTCTTTAAGAACGCAACCCACATCATCCTAGAAAAATCATCAACAAACAAAATGAAGTACCTCTCTCCGTAGTATGATCTTGTTTCGGTAGGACCACACAAATATGTATGTACTAGGTCCATTTTGTTTTCAGATGAGTTTTGCTTGCTTCTAAAAGAACTCCTTACATGCTTTCCCATAACACATTCCTTGCATATTGTGTCAACTAGTCTTGCAATACTTGGTAGGTCTCTAACTGCCTTAACATTGCTGATTTTCACTATATTATCAAAATTGATATGACAAAGTCTCTTGTGCCATAACCAACTGTCATCCAGCTTTGCAACAAAATAACTTACATCAGAATTAAGCTGAAAAACATTACCTTTTGTTTTGTAGCCTGATGTAATCATGTCTCCATCCTTTTTGTTAATGATGCACTTGTTGTCTTTGAACTCTAAATGATAACCTTTTTCAAGTAGCTGTCCAACACTCAGCAAGTTATGATTTAATCCATCAACATATAGAACATCATCAGTCTTGTTCTTTCCATCCAAAGTGATAGAACCTCTCCCTATGATAGGTTTAGGAGTGTTATCTCCAAATCTAACCATACCACCTTTGTATTTGTCTAACTGAACAAATTTATCTTTGTCACCTATCATATGATGAGAGCATCCACTGTCAATGATCCAATCAGTACTGATGTCTACTTTTGAAATTAAGGCTAGCTCTTGTTCTTCCTTTTCATCTTCAATGTCCATTTCCTTAAGAAACCTTTCCATATCTCTAAGGGAAATGAATCCAATTTCATATTCTCCTAAATTTTCATCGGTTACACCTTCTTCAGCATGATAACATTCCTTCTTATATTTGGGTTTGTAATCAAATCTAAACTTCTTGACTCTTGTGGGACACTTAGATGCAAAGTGACCTATCTTATTACATGAAAAAAATTTGAATGGAAGCTGTCCTTCATATTTTCCTTTTCCTTTCTTTTCTCTTCTAGCAATCATATCAATGATTTCTATAATTTCTTCATCAACTTCTTCTTTCTCATTATGACTGGGGATATGTAAGGATTTCTTACCATGGACTGAGGTTTTGAAGGCTGTTTCACTTTTAGGTTCAGTCTTCAATCTTGATATCTCAAATGTAGAGATTTCGCTGATTAGAGTCTCTCTCTTGAATTTTTGTGAGAATTGCATAGTTTCCTCTAGAATACTGATCTTGTTTTCATAGTTTGATGTCAAAGTGGTTATAAACTTGTCCATTATATCTTCTTCTGATATTTCACCACCGTTGTTTCTGATTCTAGATACTGCTTCGTTTATCCTTTGATTGTAAGGTCTAATGTTCTCTTCAGGTATCATCTCAAGACTATTGTATTTCTCCTTCCATGTCTTCATGCATGCATTCTTTGCTTGAACATATCCTTCAAACATATCTTCTAAATACTTCCATATGGTATATGCTCTATCAATCTTCTTGATTTCAGAAAATTCACTGTCAGATAAGGTGCTGATTAGGGCTTCTTTGGCAATTGCATTATGTGTAAATATATCCTTTTGTTTGTTAGTAGCATCATCCTTTGCAAGGTCTTTCTGAGATGAAATTACAAGCTCTTGTGTGGCAATTTAAAAGATCTCAAATCCAATACATTGTAGATGTGTTATCATTTTGTTTTTCCAATCCAAATAATTTTCTCCATCGAACTTAGGGCTTTCTTTTCTTAAGTAAGACATCTAATCTACCTTAAGCTATTAGGCTTCTTCTGGAAGGCACTTGGCTCTGATACCAATTGTTAAAATAGTTCCATAGGATAACTAAGAGGGGGGGGGGTGAATTAGTTATCAATAACTTTAGTTCTTTTTACTTCTATAACATTAGAACACAACAAAGTAAATGCTTAATCAGATAACACAGTACCCAACACACAATTTGATTACGGGGAAACCAAATGGTAAAAACCCTGGTGGGAATTAGCACCCAAAATAAACTATACTTGTTTGTAGTAATCCTTGTTAGAAGATATTTCAACCCTGTAAGGAGTTGTACTATACAATATAATAAGTATAGTGACCTAGTTAAGGGTCAGACCCTGTTAGGAGTCTTTTACAAATAACCCTGTTAGGGGTGGTGGACTCACTGTCCAAAAGCTCACTGCTTGATGGTGAAGGATACAACCTTCTAAATAATAGATATGCACTATATCTAATGATGAACTATAGAGTAGACCTACTATCTTGGTTATTTCCTGTGTATTTCAATCTTTCACTTCTTCTTCACATAGACTCTTGATGAATGAACCAACTCTGATGATCTTCTCTATACATCTTTCTTATCTTTTTGTTTCATTCACACTTAGCATGTCACCTTTGACTTGCTATAAGTATCTTCCTCATAGTATGA
Organism: Thuja plicata; assembly: GCA_018584345.1. Lineage (NCBI taxonomy): Eukaryota > Viridiplantae > Streptophyta > Pinopsida > Cupressales > Cupressaceae > Thuja > Thuja plicata. The sequence continues at coordinate 459,039 of MU226527.1, read as the reverse complement.
GATCATGGGGCCTATAAGACAACTCTTCATAATATTCTTGTCGGCTCTACTAAGAATGCAAGCATAATTAGAACCACGCAAGTATAAACCAAATAGACACAACGCTTCACTAAGTCGGCCTCACTAATTTAACTCTAACTTTGCAATCTTCTTGAAACATGTCTGACACCTTTGGATTAATATCATCAGCTTATAACTAAACATGAATATACACACACATATACAGAAAATAGGTATAACTAAAGAAACATGAAATATATGTCAGCCCTAAACCGTTACACTTCCAAAACTGTAACTGCCAATAACAAAATTACATAACTTTACTGAAACATCATATCTGGGTCTGTGTGTATGAACATAACATAATAAACATGTCAAAAACATGTATCTATTCATGCAAGTCTTCATATCATCATTCTGATAAGTACATACAGAATTACTACTGTGTATTATATGTTGTCATCAATGACAAACATACAATCAATCAACTGCTCAGAATCAAATCTCCAACAACTGATACTCAGGATAAGGGTACTCAGGATAAGGGTATTACTGAGTCCTCTCAGGAAATGGATAGCGACAACAATGCTAATTTAGAGGATATGGACACTGAAGGCCCTAAAGATAACAATTCTCCTGAAACTACTAGTACCCAAGGTGATGTGCGTGCTACCTCTCCTACGAAGAAGGCTATCAAGTGGAGGTTACTCCCAACAATGCACCTATCTTGGTGACTTATGCTAAATTTTAGTCTAAAGAGAGTACGATTTCTAGGGATACCTCTGAGAATATTGAGGTGAATAAAAAAGAAGGGAATGATAAAAAAGGAAAAGAGAATTTTGGAGGAAGCCATGATAATGAGACAGTGAAAAGCCAAGAGCCAACTAGGTTTATGTAGGTAGTGAAAGAGTGGGCAGAGATGGACTATCAATTGAATTCCTAGCTGGTTGAAGAAATCAAAGACATAAATGGTAAGTATGATGAGCTCCAAGATAGAGTGGATAAGATTTCCCTACTACTTGCTAAAACTGTTAACAAGGGCACTAATGAGATGTCACCCAAGAGGAAGATGCGGAAAAAGGGATGCTGTAGAAGCTCAAAATAGAGATTAATGTGGTGGTCAATTTCTGTCAGTAGATGACTTCAAGCCGTATTTAGGGTAATTAAGACACTCTCAACCAAATCATGAAAAACAACTATGAGGGCATGAAGGTGAACATTGACAGTGACACTTCTGATGATGATCTTGATGAACTTGAGGCACTTATGGCTAGAATAATACCGAGAGGAAAAGGAAAATTCAAAGGTAAACTTCCTATAATGTGTTTTTCATGTAACAAAGTTGGCCATATTGCAGCAAGATGCCCTGACAAGAATGACAAGGATGAAAGAAGAGAAAACAAGCCCATAGACAAAAGGGATGACAAATTTGTCAGAAGGTATAAGGACTATAAAGACAAAGGTAAGATATCCTTTTATATTATTGAAGAAGAAACTAATAGTGAATCTGATAAATCAAATGAGAATGATATAGAAGTTGTTTATGTTGCTATGAAAGATGATTTGATGAGGATGAGAAAACTGCACTTATTTCATATATGAGTAAAGGTGATAGATGGATAATTGATAGTGTTTGCTCCCATCACATGATTGGTGATAAAAGTCAATTTTAAACCTTAAGCTATTACAAAGGTGGTGCTGTTAAATTTGGTAATGATAAACCATGTCTTGTGAAAAGAAAAAGATCAATAAAATTGACTAATAAGATCACATATGACAATGCTTATTTGGTTGAAGGTCTTAACTATAACTTGTTGAGTGTTTCTTAGTTAAACACTTCTGGATACTGAGTTGAATTCCATCATAGAAAGGCTAAAATATTTGATGCTACTGGTGAACTAATTGGAAGTGGAGAATAGATGAGAGGTAATTTGTTCTATATAGATCTATCTAATGAGACATGTTTGTTTGCACAATATGATGATGTATGGTTATGGCATAAAATGTTGTGTCATGTGAACTTTGAAAATTTGGTAAAAATTAGTAAAATGAAAAGAGTAAGATGCTTACCAAGATTGAAGAATCCTAATAATGTTATGTGTAAGCAATGTCAATTAGGAAAAATGACAAAGTCTAGTTTCAAGAGCAAAACCTATACTTTTGATGTTGTTTTTGAATTGGTTCATACTGATCTTTGTAGACCTATTGGTGTACAAAGATACCATGGTGATAAATATTTCATACTATATGTTTATGATTAATCTACAATGATGACTGTGATGTTTCTCAAAGAAAAACTGATGCTTTTCATTTGTTTAAGTGATATTTAGCAAAAGTTGAAAAAGAGACAGGTAAGAGCTTGAGATGTATATCATTAATAGAACATATTATGAATAAATATATCAATGTTATTAAAAGTTTGACATATAAAATTACTCAAAATATTATATACACAACTATATATCAAAATTTTAAGTGTTTTTTCCGCTCCTAAATTAAATAAGTTTAACACATTATACTTGATGACATCTACATTCCAATGGAATATACATAAATTCACTTAATTCATTCATGATTTATGTGCTATGTGTATGATTCATATCTATTAAGTGAATTCAAGATTTGTGTGGTATGTGTATGCTTCATGGAGTGCATACATATAGAGCATGAAAGATACACCTAAATACAATGTAGCACATCAAGCATTAATTCACTAAAATCATAAAGTATACATGTGAACATGTGTAGCACAAAAAAGTGTACACATAAAATTGATTATGTCCTGAAGAAAACATGTAGTACATACATTATGAAGCGTAAACATGAATTCACTTAAGTCATTCACATAGGTCGTACACATGAAATTAGGTTATGAATCATATACATGAAGTACACACACAAGTAAATTAATTTATAGAAACACACATGCATATAAACAAGTCATGTGAAACAAGAATAAACTTAAGGCATAAACATCCAACCAAAAAATTCATGGATCAAATTTGAAGTTTCATATATAACAAAATGAACAATAATAGCGTACATATCAATACATGGCGTACATGCCAAATCCATAATAGAGTTACAAAAAAGTGACATCAACTATGTCTAGGTCGATATATACAATGTAAAAATGTCACATACATACATACATACATACATACATACCACAACATGAGTTTGAAATCCTGTGCTGGAGGGAGCCAAAACCATTGATTAATCAGTTCGGATATTTTCCTGTATTGTAAAATAGAAAAGATGTTATAGTTTAGAAATACTAGATAATGCAAAAAAAAGTATACACTAGATAATACAAATGCATACCGAAGCCTCAACTAAATCTCCTATGCTAGGAAAGGGATCCCTACGAAGTGGAGAAGGGAGTTGTAATAGGTAAATGAGAATTCACGTGCAAGTTAATAACCCAAAGTTGTTGATAATCAAGTTATAAAACTATAAATTCATGTACTCGTCTCTAAACAAAAGTGTTTAACATGTATATAGAACAAATACATACCTTAATCTCAGATGGCTCTACTATACTCATATAAGGATTTGCCTCATCTGAGGAAGCTATGACAAATTCCTGTATGAAAAGTCATAGAAAATGACATACTAATAGAGGAACATGATTTCTAAAATATTTTTAACAAACAAGAATGTGATTGAAAGTAAATATGAAAACATGTTACCTCCTCACTCTCCTAAACATCAACAGTGTCTAGTGCATTCATTAGTTTAGTGATACCCAATTTATTCTACATGTATACAATAAACAAGTCAAGTGCATTCATCAATATAGACTATATTGAAATGTTCATAATACATTTTATCAAATATACTTAAATTAGACTTAATTACCTTTTTTTGTTTCAGTGTTTGCGATGATTTCTTCCTCTTTCCTAATGACCTCAAGCTTGGTGGGGTAGGCAAACAAAAAAAAATTAGCATAAGAGAAATAATATGATACCGCATGGGATCAATTAAAATTATAAACAAGAGGTGTGCAAAATATGATACCACATAGCCCTATAAGCCAAAGTCAATGGCAGAAAGGGTGACATCATCAAACTCAGAAATATGTGTCCCTAACAAGCCCTATAAGACACCAAATAAATATAAGAAATAGTTTATAATCAAGATTATAATTCACTTGAATTACACAAATGCTTATGCTCCACAACTCTATTATCACAAGTTTATAAACAAATTTTATGAGCCATTATAACAATACAAAAATTTTCTCTTCTTTCTGACACAAGACAATTCTTTAAAAAATTTGTAGTCACTATTAGAGAAGGATGGTCTGGATTGTATTTGTGGAGGTCAAAGGTTAGGACCACTTTTGGATCAGGTAATAGGACTGTTGTAGCTTGACAATGAGTATGTTTTAGTGTGTTTACCCTTAGCACAGGGGGATCTAGAGTGATTTTAGGTTGAGAGTAGGTGGTATGGGCAGTGATGAAAATATTTGGGGTGCTTATGAACCTAGGGTGTAGAGGGGTTCTTGTCTATGGTGAAGATATAGACTAGTATATGGGGACTGTCCTAGTATGATAGTGAAATGCCAGAGAGTAGAGTTTACTGAACTAGCAAGTAAATGTGCTTTGAGTGATAGGATAAGGACCTTGTGACAAGTTGAGGGGTTCTTAGAGTGTCTTAAAAGTTATATGTTGGGAGTCTTAAGAAGGCCATGGAGGTGTATTGAAGGATTGAGGATATTCATAATCAGTGAATAATCAGAGATTGTATTCATGATCTTGAACAAGAAATAAGAGTAAAAGAATGATGGTTGGATGTTCCAGATGATGTTCAAGGTTGATTCAGAAGCCAATAAGTGATTGGTTGGGGTATGAGTCTATGTATGAGTTCAAGATTGGTTGAATTGAGTCCAAGGAGGGAGGGTGGGAGTTTAAATTGGTTTGAGCCATTATGGCTGGACAAGGAAGTGAACTTGTTCAAAAGTATGATGTCTAGGTTACCAAAAGAAAGGCATATATGTTGAATGCTTTGCATTCAACCTAGTTCCTTGAGGGAGTACCATCATTTTATGAATTCCTTGATTTGAATTACATTAGAATAAATTCTTTGACCATAAAGCAATAGAAAATAAACATGCACTAATACACCAATATATCAAATCAACAATGCAATATGGTGCAAAGCACCAAGGGAGAAAGAAGGAAGACATGGTCACCTAGAAGACCTTAGAAGGGTAAGACTAAAAAAAGACCATAAAATTTCATTTGTGGATGTAATGAGATCAATAAAATCCATTTCACATGTTTACATGGCTTAAGGGTCACTTTATGTAATGAGATGCTATATAATGCCTTATTGGCACAATTGGTCTAAAGGGTCGATTCGGGGGATGCTATATAATGCCTTATTGACACAATTGGTCTAAAAGGTGTTAAATATAAATGTAATAATCACATATGGTGTAAAAAGGTCATTGTGATCTTAAAATGATGTAGTAGAAGTTAGAAAGGTAATAGTTGCAACAAAGACACAAGAATAATGTAAATTTGTCAAAAGTTGATAATCTAGGCTAAAAAGATAAAGTCATGAGTTAAAGGGGTAGAATAGGAGTTTTTATATTTTTAAGTTCATTACTAGACCATTACAATCAATATTGGGTCTAGAAAGTGTTAGTTGTCAAAGTTGACAACTTGTCAACATTAAAAACATTTTGTGTTTGCAAAATTGCAATAAAAGTTGCAACAGTCAATTGTAACTATCTTGAGTCATTGTTTGATTAGATTTGAGGAGTTATTATTAGGGAAATAATACATAGTCCAGTGTGGATACATGATGAAGCAGGTCATTCTAGGTGGAGAACGAATGTAATGAAGTTTTGAATCAATAAAAGAACAAATTCTCTGCAATTGTTTAGTTTTTTGGCACGTGGAACAATTTGGAATCTCTTGTGTTTGCCAAGCATTAAAGACAATCATCTTTAATGGATTTTCAAAATAACATATTATTTATTTTATGAATAGAATAATACGTTGCATAATTATCTAACCACACTAAGTTACCACCATACAAATTATGAAGATATAATATTTTGAAAATAATGTATTATTCTATTTTATGAATATTTATAAAACATTACCTCATGTGTTCGAGCTCCTTGTCCACGTCTACTAGAATGAGCACTCCTTGGTGCGCTCATACCACCAGATGCACCTTGCAATGCATATTATTCATGTATCAATTTAGATTCTTCTATACATAAAAATTATTTACTTTTAACAGATTTAGGTAATAAATTAAAATAACATGTCAAAACAAAAATTTAAACAAACATGTGTCAGCTCTATACCATACACCATTCTCAATAGATCATCTGAGGGCCATATCCTCAGTAGTGGATGCCTAACATCTTATCCCATAATGTACACATGAATGGGATGTTGAACCATCCGCAGTCGCCTAACTATCTACCCTATCACATATACCATTACAACTAATTTAGATATGCTCAATGGGCTGGGATTACCCTACAACTGTATTTGACGATAATGGAGCTGGAATGGGATGAGACGATCCCAATGGTGCATCTGATGATGATGGATCTAGCACAGGATGGGATGATCCTAATGGCACATTTGATGAAGATGGAGGTGGCGCAGGCACCAATCCATCCTCTCCTCCAACTAAATGAGTGCCATGTCTGATAATGACATCAGTCAATGATGTAGCTACATGAAGAGTTTGTATATCTATAGACTCCTTCACCACTACCTAGACCACAACATGAATGAGATTTTTTTCTCACATTACACCTCCTCTATTATGGTCAAGTAATCCTACATGCCCGAGGTCTATCCTACGCAGAGCCTATCCCTCTACCTTGGAACTCACGAAAGTCAAAGTAATTCGGCTTCTCATCGATGATAAACTCACAGTATAGCTTCCTCAAAAAATATATAGGCACCTCATTATTATTACAAGGTGGTTGGTCAAATACCATGTACCACCTATCTCAAAAAGCTAATTTCATCCCCCTATGAGAACACCAATGTATAGGAAACTATTTTGTATTATCTTCTAGGGAGATGCTAGTATTAGGATTGGTAAAAAGGGCACATATGTTACATTTTTTTATTGCCTTTCTTTTCACATCCTCATATGATAAACTATCAACATAATATGTACGGCATCTATCCCTCCATGAACCCCATTTTGTCATCTCTTGAGACACCTCATTTGCACTGTTGGACATTTGTTTTAATGTAATGGCGAGGGTAGAGTGATGTTGAAGATCAGAAGCCTTCAATCTATTGACTAATATAGTAATTTGTGCACAATTTTGGTTAAGGGGTTGTACGAGGTCCTCTTATGTTGCATTTACATGACCTAATGGCACATGTGGAGGGTCTACGGGTGGTTATGGTTGTGGAGGAGAAATTTAAGGAGGCTTTAAGGGTGGCGATGGTGGTTGACAAGGATTTTGAGGAGGGATTATACGTGTCGATGGTTGTTGAGGAGGATTTTGAGGGTTTTGCAATAGGAGTGCTTCTACAGGGGGTGGTCTTTCATTTCTTTTTGATCTTCTTGGTTTGTTTGATGAATTTGATATGAAATTAATAAAATAAAATAAAAAAACTAATATTATAACCTAATTTGATTACAAATGCAAAAAAACAACAACAAAAAAATACAAACGATAAAACATACCTCTATTATGGGGTGCCATTGCTTGAAAATGTCAAAATTGTAGAATAAATGTTGTTTTCTTTAGAGAACAGTAAGGTTTTACTCCTTTTTTGCCCTCCTTCACTCTGCTGCTCTGTGTTTAGGTGTTAGAAATGGTCTAAGGCATGAGATTTCAAAAATATATTATGTTTCTAATAACCCGATCAAGCTCTGACAAGTTTCTCAGAACCTGATCGGGTTCTAAGATAGATTGAGTTTTTTTATAATATTTTCTAGGCTTGGTTACCAAGCCTAGAACAATTTTGAATTTTCAATAACCTGATCGAGTTATATGAAATTTGAATTTTTTTTAAAGATGTGTCCACTTTTTTTACTCACAACTTGGTGCACATACCCACATATTCTCTTTTCTGTATTTTAATTCATAGTTTACAAACATGATAAACATCACAAGGAAGACATAAAATGATACAAGCATTACAACTCATAATTCATTTATCAAAACTTGCAAAATATATTAATCATTCACATATACTCAAACAAACATACACATGAAGCATAATATCTTTTCTAGGATCAGATTATACCTCTAGTCTTGCATAGAATCTACAAATGAAGAAGCCAAAATAAATCCAATCTAGTAGTAATTCACTCCAGAAATAGTCCTCTCCAAGAGAAATCTAATCCAATAGAAATCCTGTCCAAAACCAATCAAAAATCTCTCTCAAAATTAGAGGGCACTCATACAAAGTATTGCAAAAGAAAGATCTCTCACAAACTCTCCTTCAAACTCAAAATCCAAAACAAATCCTTCAAAATGAATTCAAGAAAATACCTCTACAATTTTTATCCTTTCCTCTCTTAGCCTCTCTAGGGAATTATATGGTAAAAATGATTCATTTTTCCCATATCATTCCTTTGGAAGGAGTTACATGAGAATGAACTACTTTCCAACTAAAAATTATACTATTGGTTTAATTAGCACAAAATTTATAATGTTAACTCTCCCCCTTTTACTATTTACCATTATTGTTATTTATTAAGACTTTAAACTACACTATCTAAACCATCAATCTACTAATAATAGCCATGATAACCATCTTAATATAATCTTCCTTAAATATATGTTCATTTTAATGTACCAAAACTAGTACTCCTAGTTCATTCCTATCCCTTATATTAATATCACTACATGATGATATCAATTTTATATTATTAATCCTTTAACTAAGCCATTGATTTTAACTATTCCCTTTGGTTTACTATTATATGATCAAATATAATGTTATCTTTTATAATTTCTATATTTTAATAATTAAGATAAAGATCTTAAACTAATTCCTTTCCTTACTAACCACTCAATATGAATTATTAATAAACAAAACACATTATATTCCTAGATTCATTTTCTTTACTTATCTTTCCTACCAACGAGTAAAACATAAAGAATATCTTAAATTTAACAATCGACATAGATAAGGAATTTCTTCCTTTAACATTCACATAACAAATATGAATTAAAACATGCTCATTTCCAATTTTCTTTCACCTAGTTCATACCACCCCTTTTACATTAGTTTTAAATGAAATTACATCCACATTTCATAATTACATCAATATGCCAAATTACATTAGTTTCCTTCTAGGAGTATACATTTACACAAATGAATATACAATAACACATCCCATCATGACACAAAGTACACAAAGTCCTCAAAGATGCAAATTTGAATATACCAAGTGCAAGGTCCATCAACACAATCATGAATAGTACCTTGATACAATAAGATTAACCAGCCAACCACATGGAGCTCGTAGGCCCACTCTCTCGATCTAAGAGATAGACACCAAGGTACATGAAAGAACAAACAATAAATATCATAAATTAAGGTTGTAAACCCTTCCCCAAAACAAGGCATGAAAACATAATAGGCCAAACCACAATTAGGAATACTAGAGGAAAAAGAAAAACGCAAGATATAAATAAAATAGGTTACAATTTAGTTGAGTGTCATCGAATATCCCTCAACCCTTGGGTTACTGACATTCAACTTTGGACATCAGCCCCCAAGTAGGCACATGCGGAACCAAACACCTTCATCAGGACAAGGCTAATTGACTTCTCCAATAGAAAGGCACCTTCTCCCACTGTCATCAGGCTAGTTTGTATTAGTACTAGTGAAATGAGAGAGGAATCCATTAATATTACTTAATTTTAATCCCCCCTTCCCCCATTAATTTATTGTGGTTTTCACTTGATTAACTAACTCACCAATGTGTTACCCTGGTAGCCACTTAGGGCCTCGACCCCCATTGAGAGCCACTCATATGTTGTACCTAGGTTCTTTACCCATACAATAAAGCATAAAAAGAATATTTATAAATAATATAACATCATAATAATATGCCATGAGTCCCATTAGCAGATCAGAATAACAATTTTTAGGTTTAGGAAACCACAAGTTGTACCTAATCCACTAGATAACCTAAACCCCAAATAGGCACTTAGATGGTTTCAAAACCCATTAGAAATCATATAAATACATAAAAAATGATTAATAATTATCAAGAAAAGTATACATGAGTCAAAATCATCCAAAAAAAATCCTAAATGCCTTTGATAAAATCCTGAAACCCTAAATCAACACCTTGACCTCATTTGGACCAAATTAGGAAAATGACACAACTATAGAATGAAGTGACACACTTGCACTATAGAAATAACATACATGAAATAAAAATATATAAAAATAAAATATAAATTCACATAACTGTTGAAAGAAACTACACAAGTGTCATTTCAAGCAACACAATTGCTAGATAAAAACTGTATAAAAAAAAAAACATCAAGTTGCCTTTACGACCAAACTGGGCATTATTTGGGAACTAAAAATAGAATATGAGGAAGACTCATTTTAGATCTCCCAGATCCCCTTCCATTTTTGTAGATAAACAAACTCCAAACATATATTTGACTTGTTCAAAATATTCCTTTGTTGAAACATTTTTAAAAGGAGTGAAAGGAAAACACTCATATAACTTCCGTTTACATGCAATCTCTTTTCTAGAATCTAATTCATTGTTTACAAACATGATAAATGTCACAATGAAGACCAAAAATGATACAAGCATTGTAATTCACAATACATTTATCAAAACTTGCAAAAGATATTAATCATTCATATATTCTCAAACATACATAGAAAACATAATCTCTTTTCTAGGATCAGATCATACCTCTGGTCATGTGTAGATTTCACAAATGAAGAAGCCAAAAGAGCTCCAATCCAGGATCAATCCACTTTAGAAGAATTCTACTCCAAAATAAATCCAATACAAAATAAATCCTCTCCAAAATCAATCAAAACTCTCTCTCAAAACCCAGGGCACTCATACAAAGTATTGGAAAATAAGATCTCTCATAAACTCTTCTTCAAATTCAAAATCAAAAATAAATCCTTCATCATATATCTAGAGGATCATGAATAAGGTAAACAAGATTAAGGGTTAGAAGATAATCGTTAACTTAGCCAACATGTAATCAGAGTTAGTCTCATAATCATAAACATAAATGATTAAAGAGATTCTAACATCATAATCATAATCATGTAGTGAAGCATAAATGAATAAGGAATATGCCAATATTCATATATTAATCTAAAGCATAAACATATAAATGACATAATCATCATATAGAGCTATCAATAAAGACATAAATATAGTCCATCAAATGATAATAGTGTTATGAAAAGGTCCTATCACACATGCAGAAAGCAAGTCATGTGGGAGGGTATTACAACATATATGATATATACTCCAAGTTTTTTTCACTTAGATAACAATATTAGACAATAATGAAACAAAAAGGGAGAAATGGAAAAATTACAAATCGTGGAACTCAATAAGGGAAAAAATAAACTAGTACCTCATCTACCATATCTGATGTCTGTTGGAAAGACCTGAAGCAGAAAAGAAAGATGCATCCTCCTTACCAATGAGTAGTTCTGGTTGTTGAAGGGCCAGGATATAAGACTCTTAGAACAATTAGAGACAAACTAGTTCTAGACATAAATAAAAGCACTCTTAACTCCTTTTGATTCGAACCTGCAGTGCCTAGAATATATGTTTGTTTAAAATCTAGAAGCAATACAGTAGCAGTTGACACCTATTTTTGAATAGCATTGAGAAAAAATAGTCAAACTTAATAAGGACAAAATTAAATGTTAATGGACTTTTTATTGTGTAACCATTGCACATCTATTATATAATATGATAATTGAAAAAGATCAATAGTCCATATCGTGGTAATAGTACAATTGTTTTAAAATAAGGCATAGTAAAGATAAATTGGTCATGTGGAAAATCAGGAGTTTACTATTTCAGCTCAACTTTTAGTTGATCTATGAAAAGTTTAACAAAATATTAGAACGCAGATTAGCATAATCAGATCAGATCAACTCAGGATCTTTGAACACCTGCGAACCCAGGTTAACAAAATCAGGTCAAGAAAAGATCTTTGAACGCCTAGGCCTCAGTCAAGAGAGAGTGGTGGTAAATGGCAAATAAGGGATCCTAAATTTAAATTCTAATTGACCTATAAAAATGTAATAGAAATTTCCTCTAATTGTCTAAGAGTCTTATAATATCCTGGCTCTTCACAAATCCAAGGTTCCAAATTTACTCTAGATCAAACATCACCCAGTGTCACTGAAGTCATTTCAAATTGATTTTCTAAATTTTGAATATATGATTTGTAGCAAGCTACAATTCATTTAGATGAACTGGACTCAAACTCAGGGCGTCCATTTAGTGCTAGAGTGCTCTACCAACTGAGCTACTAGCCCCTCTTAGGTAATCCATCCTTGATCCGAATATGACTTATTTTCAATAACCCCTAAAATTATGGTCAAACTTCACGAGACTCTTAAACTACAACTCATTTGAACAAGCTAAGACATAAAATCCAGAACCTTCCATTTATGACTAGAATACTTCTTGACCAGTTCATTGGTCTCTTCCTTCGAGAACATCTTCTTCTGTCTCTTCCTTGAAGACAAATCTTCTTCTGCATAGTTTTTGAACTTCCCTATAGCATTATACTCTAAGGCTATCGGGCGTTCGCCTTATACTGACCCTTCAGAATCCTCGAAGAGGGCCAGTGCAATAATTATCTTCTGAACACCAGCAGTGCATTGCACCCTAATAATTCATACTTTGCTCCGAAACTCAAATCACTTTAGCAAATTTCTTTCAATTAAATTTGTGTTTTTGCAAGGCCATTATAGGCTTTTATTTAAAAACTAGACGCGGCAAGTGATAACGAAGCCTTCGGAGCAGTTATAATGAACTTAAACCGGAAGCAACCTCTACGCGTAGACGCTGCTTCGGGTGACTGGCATTCAAATATCTTCATGAAATTTTAACAAGAACACAACATGAAAGACAAATAATTGGAATTTCCTGGATTTTGCGAAACAACGCGTGGACGCTGCTTCCAGTGTCATGAACACAAAGCGAAAAACAAATAAATGAAGTTTCATGGACCCTGCGACCTAACGTGTACACGCTGCTTCCGCTGAAACTTCATCGTAGCTGATGATAGAGCTCCCTCATTGGTTACATCGTCTATTTGTGATATACAAAGCCACTTCTAACGGCCTTGCAAACACAAGTATTTCGAGGAAATTTGTTGGAGATATTTGAGAGCAACATTTACGCGTTACGTGCAGCATCCGTTCAATTCTTCTTCTTCTTCTTCTTCTTTTCATCTTGTGTTCCTCCTTCTTTCAAGGAAAGCGATGAGAAATAATTAAATTGAATTTCATGAATGGAGCACGACAACGCGTAGAGGCTGCTTAGACTGCAACTTCACTATAGCTCACCCGAATGTTCCGCTATTGATCTCCGCGTGGATTTGTCCTATAAAAGTGCATTTGTAATGGCTGAAGACCCACATAATTACTTGAAGGAATTTTGAGTTCCAGAGGGGTGCAATGCAGGGTCATTGCGGGGAAAATTACTCTGCTATGAAATGAAGGTCTTTGGGGAGAAGATTGCTAGAAGGAAGAGACCAGATTTTAACAATTTTGAAGATGGACAACCGCAGCTGCACCGTTTGATTTCCAGAAGAGCTAATAAGCCCAACTCCTGTGATTTTGGATGCTACTTGGTCCAGAGCAAATTTGGAAACTTTGCTCTTTGAAGCGCCAGGATAGAAGACTCTTAGAACAATCATAAGGATTATTATCAATTCCCTTTTCTGTGCTAGGACGCATCGTCCCTGTTCTGCTTCTGGTGTTTTTCATTATTTTATTTTAATATTATATCTTATAATTATCAAATTAGCAGTTAACAGTGACTTAATATCACGCTTAGAATGAATGTAAACAATCATTCTATATTATTAGTCATTATTTAGTTTAAACCGAATAACTGATTAATATTTCGGTGCATCTAATATTACTAAGAAGAAATAAGATCTAGCTTTGCTTGAATATGAGTTGATTTAAATATGAATAATCTCTTGTTAGAAATTCTTAATAAACAAGTAAAAATAATTATTTGATATCAAACTCTAGAATATTTAAATGCATCCTTTTAGATAAGGAATGCCATAGTTACAACATCTCTTTTGGGACTATCACCAACTTAAATCATATGAATCTTCTAAAAAATCTATACAAGAGAACAAAATTATTAAAGAACAAATTTTGGAGGATAATCAAGGGCCTTTTATAATCCTTTTGTTAGTGGATTTCCCATGGGTTATATGAATGACAGAGACCATCATATCCTCTAAATCCTACAATACCAAAGTTGTTAACAAAAATAAATCATGTTTTCTATGCTAGTAAACTAACCACCAAATTTTAGGATGATAAAGATGAAAACAAGGAAAGGGTGATAGAGTTTTTTTTTTGATCAAATAGTGAATGACCAAGAAAATCATAATAAATATACGAGGTGAAATCTTTTTTTATCAAGAAACAAGATCATATAGATAATGATCTATATTTTAGGGTATTTTTTGATGTACTTGATGTTATAATTAATCTCCATCATGCTCCATTTTTATCAGACAAGTCTATTATTTCTTCTCAGAAACATCTTTTTTTTGTAGTACATTTGAGAAAATTGAACATGTCACTAAACCCCTAGACTGGACATTGATAAACAAGAAATTATTTTTATTTCTCATCCATATGTAAACTTGATATTAGATTCTTAAAAAATGGAAAAAAGATCATTCAACTTATAATATAGGTATTAAATAAAGTTAGAATAGAAATAGAGATTAGAGGCATGAAATGGATAAACAAAAATTATTTGTATTTTTCATCTAGATCATTAGTTGATATAGGGCTCTTTAATATAAAAAAGTATAATTCAAATTAGTATATGGGTATTAAATAAAGCTAGAATAATAGAGGAGACAAGAGGCACTCCTAGTAGGTCATATTGTTGACAATAATAAATCCAAACAATTGGGAAAACATCTATTCAATAAGGGTCCTCTCTATTTCTAGTAGATTTTTCCCTCCCTCAACCATTTTAATTGAATATTCATTGTGTTGTATGAGGTCTTAGTAGAAGACCTACAAACAATATTATTAGAAGAGTAATTGAATATCTCAAACCTTTTATATTCCTAATTCAAGAAATTAAGCTTCGCAAAGATTATATAGACATTTTCACTTGTAGATTTGGTAAATATTGGGAATAATTACAATTTCTACTCACTATAATTGGTAGTCCTTTTTAATGCTTGTGGTTTTATGTATTTTTCTCTTAAATGTTTATTTCACTCTAGTAGTCTTTCTTTTAAACAAACTCTCTCATTTAAATTTCAATTTCCTCATTACTAATTGTTAGTTTCAACAATATCTTCTATGGATGGTTATAATTTTTGGTGGGTTACATGTTTGCAGGTTCATAGGTATAGTTTTTTACTTCAAACAATTGAAGATATAGGGATGCTTATAATCTATATTGTTTGGACATATTTATCGTTAGTGATTATTAACATTTTAACAATCTTCAACTTGATTCCTTAATTCTAGACAATGTAGATTTTCATTATCAGTCCATATTTTTATATTATGTGGGATATTTTAAGCCATAAAATATCACTTTCATATTCTAATTAATGTGGTTAATCAATAAGATTTGGAAAAAAATATTATAATTTTCTAATAGTAAGCTAGACCTTATCATGATGTATATCAATATATTTTATTCCATGAATTATATTTAAAATAATAGAAAATGAAATGAAAGACTTCTTCTTTATGTGGAAATGCTCCCCAAAGAAGAAGAAATATTTTTATCAAATATAGGATGGATCCAAGATCGTATTCAAGACCATGGATTTAGTAGTGATGTTTTAATTTTATACTTAGTTAGAAACTAATAAGCTTTCAGAAGACATCATGTAGTGACCAAAATACCATGCTAAATGGTTATTAGAAGGGGAAAATAAATTTTAATTTCTTCCATATTTAAATGGTATTCAATAAGAGGATGTGTCTCAGAGTTGATTTCATTCAAGATATTCAATATGAAGTTAATATTTAAAAAAAAAAAAATCTTTTATGAGTTGTTCAAAGACCCCCCATATGTTGTTTTTGTTGATAACATATGTATCATTTTGATCTACACCTTATAATTATCCTCTCATTAATATACATTGTTCAATTTCATAATTTCCATGGAGAGACTAGATTGTGTTAGTAAAATGAGAATGTTGTCTGATAAGTTGTATCTAAAAGTTTATTTGATAAGTTGCATCTAAAAAGAAGGTTGTATTCTTTAAATGTGACAAAAATTTAAATCTGTTCTTGATTAGTTTAGTGCATTTAATTTTATTATAAGTCACCTTTCATCAATAAATGTTAAATTAAAGGATGAGGGTAAGTGTATCTTTTTCTTTTCTCTTTGCTTGAATCTTGGGAAAATATAATTATTGTAAATAGAAGAGGTAATATAGATCAAAATATGGACAAATTTCTCCCATAATTCTTCTTGAAAAATATATAAGAATGTCTATGAAGTTGGCTCACAAGATGTCTTGCATGTGTGAGGAAGGCCCAAAGAGAAAGATCGTAAATCAGATAAAAAGAGAGAGAAGTTTTAAGGATGTTCAAAGACCCATAAAATGAATAGAATAATATATTAGAATTATGGTAAAAGAGTGCATGTGAATGTTGGAATATTTATTTATTTTTCTATTCCTCCAAGTTATGCAACTGTGGAACCTTGGTTGCTAAAGGTAGTTACTAAACTTCTTCAATTTCTCCTACTTTTATATTCTTATTCTCCAATAAGGAAAGATAAAAAACATTCTAATATACTGTTGCTCTTTTTCAGTTGGTTATACAAAATTGAAACTTTTGTGCCTAACCTCCATTGGTGTTGGAAATGAATGTTGCAATGGAAGGAGAAAAGTAGTATATTTAGGATCTCTCTTCTACTAATCATTTGAACAACTATCATACTAGATAAGGAAGATTTTTTGTTGGGTTGGTGGAGGTAAGTTCTTTGTAAGGCATGAAGAAATTTCATTGTTGTTTGATTAGTTGACCACACTATATGCTACTTGTAAAGAGAGTTTTTGAGACAAAAATCATAGGGAAATGAATGAAAAGGTTCCATAGTGAGGGTGGTTCTAGTGATGTGCCAAGCTAGTTAGTAAAAATGATTTCCACTATAGAAAGAAACCCATCCAATGTTTTGCGTACCAATTCCAAGGTGAAAGGTTGTGTATGTTGAATCACACTATTCATAGTCTCTCTTGGGAAGAAGGCATTCTATGGGCCATAAAAAATTCCATTATGAAATGTTGAGAGCATCTTCGTAGACCTGTGAAGTCTTCCTACATTTGAATTTCAATCTTCAATGCAATTAACAAAGACAAGTCTGACAATGAAATGTTTTACGTACTTAATAGATGCATTTAGAAATTCAATCGATACTTTAGATTTATAAGTTGCAGTATTTTGGAAATTTATGGCATGTGGTTTATACTACTAGAAGGGAGATTAAGTATCAAAGATAATTTTTTTTATCAAATTAAGCAGAGTGAATAGGGAATTGAATTTATTTTGTTAATGCTATAATCACATTGTAATAACTAAAGCAGTTAGAGGTTTATGGAAACTTTAACAATAATATAACTATAAAATATTAAGAATTTGATTGCATTTAAATAGTAATTATTAATTCCAGACATAACAACAAAAATGACATAAATCCTGACTGTTGACAACCTAAAAAAAAGAGGAATGGTTCTGCCAAATAGATGTTTCCTATGTAAACAAGAGGAGGAATCAGTCTTCCATCTGGCTATTGATTGTGGTTTTTCTAGAGTCGTTTGGTGTCTTACCCTGCAAACATGGAACATACATTGGTTATTCCCAAATAATCTGGAGAATTTTTTCAAACAATGGAGGAATGTTGTTGTTCCTATTGCTAGCTCTTTGTGGAATATTATAGCGTGCCCCATATCATCTATAAAATTTGGCATGAAAGGAATGATAGAGTTTTCTGTGATAAGGCCTCCCCTCTAGAGATCATAGTGGAAAAGATCAAAAGAAGCATAAAAAAGAATGATAATTTGGTTAATGGTGAAATGCTAGATTTCAATGCTGGTGTTTTGAATTGTCCTCTGGCTCTGCCTTCTTCTAGGTGGGAGAATGCCATTTGGATTTCCCCTCCTATTGGCTGGGTTAAAGCCAATTTTTATGTGGCAGCGAAGGGGAACCTTGGCCTTGTGGGTTGTCATGGGATTATCTGTGATGACAAGGCCATTTGCCTTGCAACTGTGACATTCCCTATTGGGGTCCAGACCAACCACATGGTAGAAGTGATGGCTCTCCTTCAAACTCTAAAGCTAATCAATAATTCCATGCCCTCTATTGTTTGGATCGAAGGTGATTCAATGAATATACTAAATTGCATCAAAGGGAAATCTAAGTCGTCATGGTCTATCAAAGTGATCATTGATGAGGCCTCTTTAATCATTAATTCCTTTTCCAATGTAATTATTTCACATACCTTTAGGGAAGCGAATGGTATTGTGGATGAGCTAACAAACATCATAGTTAAGGCCAAGGGCATCATGACATGGCACGGAGTTACTGATTTGATGGTTGAAGTTAAGGCTAAGTTGGCTTATGATCTGATTCATAGAAAACGAGCAGATTTGGAAAATCTAAAAAACCTCTCATGATTTTATGACATTCATTATTTGATGGTTATAGGGTTATGGAAAGGTGTGATTTTTCCAAGAAGGTTTTTCGTAAACACGCATTCATTTGTGGTTTTCAAAATTTGAGCTTGAAGTTTTATCGCTGTCTCTGTATCTGTTCTACCATTGCTATCTATCTTCAAGACATCATGGGTGGTGGGTTAAATATAAAGGATCCCAAAAACTATAACAAATGGAAAACCCAAACTAACATTTGGGATAAACTTAAAGATGGAGGACTCACTAGCTATATGGAGTGCCTTCATGGCTCCAAAGATGCTATGACAAATGCTTTTGTGGAAATTTGGAAGGACGAGATAGTGGTGATTGGAGGCATGGCTGTTAAATTATTGAAGATTTTGTAGTGGAGGTTACAGGCTTAAACTCTAAAGGATTAAAATTTTATAGAAATAAAAAGATTTCTCAGAAAGCCATTAAGCATTTCTTGAAAAATAGAGATGAAGCAGACAACCTAGTGAAGGACTCTAGTGGGTGATATGATGTTAGTTCTATCAAAGGTTTCTGGGAAAAAGTTCTCACAGTGATTATGGAGTATGTGTCTTTGGATGGAAGATACAAAAGGGCTCATTCCTATCACTTTGTATTGTTGGGCCATTTCTTTCATAAGGTTAGAATTTCCTCCCCTACTATTTTCTGCAGTCTCTCTGCCATAGCATTACTGAGCATAGGCAGAAGGATAGTAAGCCTATTCTTCATGAGGCTTGATTCTATTGATTGTTGAACATGTTAAAAAAGTGGCGGCCTCCAATCCTCTTATTATTTTCCCAAAAGAATCAGGTTCTGCTAAGGCTGGTAAACAGCTTAGGTCTTGAGATGATAAGGGGTTTTTGACTATTAAAAAGTTGAAGTTTGAGAAAAAATTGGGTTTGGACACAGACTCTGATGCTATGAGCGTAGAAGGCTATGATCCCCAGTATGATGACAATAGCAAAGAGTCATTTTCTGCCTCAGTGAGTGCCTCTATCGAGGAAGAGGTTAAAACTAAGGAAACCCCCAATGTTAAGGTAGCCCACACTGTCATGGATAAAAATAAATTGCCTAATGTTCCTGATGAGGATGTGAAAGGTCAAAAAGTCCCCATTCTAGTTAATCATACGAGTTCAGAAGAGCATGAAATCCCTATCTCTCTGAAACTCGAGGTTCTTATGGAAATGCATCCTGAACAGAAAGAGGCTGATACCCCAGAACAAGACAATATTTATAAAGAAGCTATCCCTGCCTCTTCTAAGAATATCCCTTTTTCTAGGTTGGTTGATATGCATGAGAAAAATGTCCAGCTTCTCCAGGAGGACATGGATGACAAGATTGAGCCCCCATTTGGGGTTCTTCAAACTGCTAAAGCTATGTCTTTATACTCATTTCATTTGATGAAATGGGTTTTTAAAGAAATCAAAGGTCTTCATCTCAACTACAAAGCTTTGTCTACTTGTGTTGATCTTATTAACTCTGGGTCAACGGGGGTTGCTGGCAATCAGAATGCAAAGGATGGGAAAAATTTGCAAGCTCTACATGAGCGTCTGGAAACTTTGGAGAATACTACGAAAAAACACATGATGGACAATAATGTCTTCATGGGCACGACTATGGAGTATTTTAACTCCATAAAAATGGAAATGGATTCTTCTATTATTGTTGAGGACAAAGAGGATATTGATGCTGAGAGTTGAACAAAGTGCATGCGCTCTGCTAGGAAGAAGAAGATTCAAGATAGGATCTCAAAGCTGTTAGATTTCAACGTAGCCATCAAAAAGGTTTCTGAAGAAAAGAAGGTAGTGGAGGACACTCTGCTACAGCTGGCTTGATTCTAGTGTTCCCCTATTTTTTTGGTGCTACGTCTTTTGGTTTCTGGTTCCTAGAGTGGTTCGGTGGTTTCTAGTTTTTTGGTCCTGGATTTTTAGTCTTGTCTGGGTCTGCGGATTGGCTTTCAATCCCATTTCTATTTAGTATGATTTTCAGTACTTATATCTATGCTTTTCTTTTAAGGGGTTTTGGGTCCCCCTGAAACCTATTTTTACCAGTAATAAAAAAAAATGACATAAATATTCGAGCATTAAATTTCCTTCAAGGATTGAAGATAAATCAAATGACACTTATCAAGAGCTTACACAAAGAAAGAATGAAGTTATTCCATATGAAAAGCCACAACTAGTTAAAGATCATCTAAAAAATATGATTATTATACATAAAATAATTGGTAATATCATTGGGAAGACCTTAAACCTTGTTAATATGAAGCCTAAACTGATAAGAAATTGTCTGCTAGATTTTTGGTTTTTATACAAGCCTATGAATCATGGAAGGCTTACTCCATTGGATCCTAAAAGACAACACAATCACATCAGGATTCTTTTTAATTATGTTGTTATTTAATATAGTGCCAATATAGCCATCTTTGATGAAATCCAATTTGATAGGGAAGAGGTGTTTGTTGTAGTTTTAGCAATTTGTGAGGGAAACCAACTTGCCATGCCTGATACTCAAATTATGTTGTATGGACCAATAGATAGAATAAATAGGAAAATATGTAATATTGAGGATGTGGAGTCCCCAAATGTTACTATTATTGAAGATTATAGTCTTGGAGATACTAAAAATATACTCACCCTTTGATCCTTTTATTTTTGAGGCTAGTGCCATGAGAGGATGGAGAAATTTCCATTATCTCAAGTCAACTTCTCACTTTGAGATGGTATTCTGCATGAGAATTATTTTTGGATTTTTTCCCTTAATGTTGTCCATTTTATTTTATTTTTTAATGATGATGAAAAATGTACGTGTTTTGAGGATTCATTTTTGAGACAATGACGTTGAGACCAATATGGTTTATTATTATGAAAGCTTTAGAGTATATGATAAAGAATTATACCCTTTCATGGTAATTTGACAATGATAGAGATCTATTGTATCTCTTAGGGATCATTATTGAATAATTGTAGGTATTGTTTTTTGAGAACTTTCTAGACAAATATCTTAAGAGAACACCTGAATCTACAACTTTGTGAGGGTCAAGAGATAGCTTGATGGATCCCACCATGTTCAGGATTTTTTTCTTAATGATAAGTTTTTTCTCATAAATATACATTTATAGTATGTTATAACTTTTCTTTATGTAAGCCTTAATCAAAGGGTCCATAATATGGCAAGGTTAATTTGATGCTGGGTGGTCCCATAATAGTGTGTCCCACTTTTTTGAACATCCCAATTTTTGCTGAAATTGCACATTTTTAAGAAAATATGGTGATTTAAGCCTTGAGAGGTCCCATTTGAAGGAGTAAATTCAAAATGGCTAGATAAAAGTCTCTTGGATCAAAATCCCTTTGGTATAATCCCTCTACTCCTCACTCACACCTATAATCGAGTCTCCT
>MU226527.1:424958-436693 GCA_018584345.1 Thuja plicata | reverse complement strand
TTCATTTGAAAAACCCAAATACAAGATGATAGTACTCCAAGAAAGCTTTCCAATGATTATAAGTTATATATATATATATATATATATATATATATATTGAGTTTATTGAGACTTTTCTTTTAAAGTTTTACTAGACATAGGTTGTCTGACCATTTAGCAACTTCTATGTTTGACGCTTCTAGAAAAATAGTAAATTAGGGGGAAAAATTATGAAAAATATCTAGGAAATAGGTATTTATGTTACCTTTCTATCAAAAAAATAATAAATGAGTTTTGATATATAGAGATAGAGTTAGAGCGATCAAAGTGAACCTATGTCCAAATTATAATTAATGTCACTTCATAACTCAATAAACTATTAAATATTTAACCAAATTGAATGAAACAAAATGGATTCCCTAGATATTTGTGTTACAAACCTAAATTCAAAATAATTATGCTCTTATCAGTTTTATAAAAAAAGTTATGTTGATCAAAGTGAGTGTCACTCCTAAAAAGTCCTATTTTTTTACAAAAATAAATTTTGAAGGAGAAGGAAAAATGGGTACAAATAAATTCCAATTTAAAAAAAAAAAAAATTTATAAACTAGAAAAAAAATGTGAAAAGTCACTAGTTGACATCATCTTCAAATTCTTAATGGTTTTATGAAAATAGATGTCCGAAAGCAAAGTTTTTTTTTCAGAATGTTCATTTCAGTGTCAAAGTTGGCCAAAAAGTGGGACACAGTTTTGTGAGATCACCCTGCTTTTAGGAAAAATGTACTAAGGAGATTGTTGGCCTAGATAGTTATTTCACATTCTTGCTAGTTATGAAACAACAAAATGTTGGTTATGACAATTATTTAGTCCATTATTTATATTTCTCCTCTATTTCTTTATTCTCAAATACGGAGAGATATAAAGCATTCTAATGTACTCTCCCTCTCTCTAAGTTAGGAAGGAATACAATTTTAGGAAGAATATTTTTTTTCTCTCTTTAAAATATTCCTGCAATGATGATTCCCATGCTTTGTTTATTTATGTTAACACTATTAGTGATGATGCTTGGCTTATAGGTTAAGGTGTCTCTTGCCAGATGGATCCCAATGGTTTAAAAAAAAAATGGAGAAAGATTGCAATATGAACCTTAAAATGAATATTATTAAAAATCTGCAACTAAGATCACACCTCCTCAAAGTGTTTGTAGAATCAAAACAAAACCATTAAACATGAAATTCCATATTTATACTTCTTTATATACATGAAGAATAAATGTTTCAATATAAGATAAACATATCTCATGCATAAATGATAGATTTAATGCCTAGTAACATCAGATAGAATGTCATTAACAATAGATTTAATTGGTGAAAGAGAAAATAAACAAGGAAGATACTTGATTAATGTATTTAATATGAATTCAAAACTTTTAACATATTATTGAGTTTACAAAAAGATCAAGAAACATTAAGAAAAATAAGGTAGAAAGATATTTTTGAAGAGGTACAAGTTTTTCAAAATTTTCAAATGTAAAGCCTTGATGTCTTCCATTAATTATTTTCCTTCACAAGAATAAGGTTTCTTCATTAGATGAATAGATTATTATTGTATTATTTTCCAAAGGAAGAAAAGAAGAGATTCTTTTACTACTAGAATAATGAGACAACAAAAATGAACCACTTGCTCTTTTTCCCCATTTCCTTACATCTACAATCTAGAATGAATGTTCATGAAACACAACCAAATACTCTAAAAGAGGAAAAATTGGGATTGAAATGAGACAAAACATCCTTTAGATTTATATTTCAAATTGTTATGTGAAGAATATGTTAGCACAATAATAGTCCACCAGCACAACTGAGGGAGCGGAGGGGGGGGGGGGGGGGGGGGGGGGGGGGGGGANGGGGGGGGTGCTGTGGGGTGAATCAATTGTGTGCCAAATAGTTCAACTTTATACTTATAAACCAATTATTCAATGCAAATCTGAACACATCAAAAGAAACACCATAACACAATAAATTGTTGGTGAGGAAACCCTGCTAAGGGAAAAACCCAAGTGGGAATTAGCACTCAAAAATAATGTACTGAAAGTATTATATCCTTTTTAGGAGAACTAGCCTTGTTAGGAGTTGATTATTACATACAGCAAATAGTACCTATTAAAGGATAGACCCTGTTAGGATTCAAGAGAAATAATAGGCTCACTACCCAGATGAGAATGTTAAATCCACCTTCTAAAATCACTATCCAAAGTATAGATATAGAAGTATACAATAACTAGTGACCTGAATCGTAACAGCTTGCTTTGCATTAAAATTTTTAATTAAGTTCATCACAATCAATATCTCTACTCTACATCGAGAAGAATTCATAATTACAAGCTTGTAGCTTCCACACCCTACTTCCATACTACCTTATCAAGAAACAACTCTCCTTTATACAAGTTACAATAAGTAATTAGGTCGGCCTATGAAGACTCTCCCAATGCACAAATAATTACATAAAACCTTGCTAAGATACATGCGACACCTTAAAAAAGTAAACATTAATTACAAATCATAAAGTGTACTCCAAGATCCATAATCCACGCTCACCATCCTTTAAAAATGCTACATCACTATAGTTAGCCACAAATAGGTCTTTGCAAGATCACACACCTCAGCTGATATCACCAATAACCTAGCGAGCCAAGAATCATAGATAACATTCTTCAACATGTCTTCTACCCCACCTTAAGCTTTCATATATAAAATTGTGCTCACATCCAAGTTATCTTGAAAAATCAAAGACAACCTCTGTCATAATCCTTTATCAGTATTTTTTAACCAGTCTCTCCCAAACCAACTATAACTTATTCAAACATTAATATAACAACAAGAAATATTAGGTATAAGATCTCTACTCATCCCCTTATCTAGATCCATTCTTTCATTCTCTAAAAGTTCTTACAGTGTTTGTACACGTTTGTAAGTCTTTCCTGTACCAGTGATAAGCAGTCTGTCTGAGACTTCTAAAGTATTCAATTGAAACATATGTTAACATCAATGAAAAAACATGAATGTCAACACCTCTAACATAAAAAATTCCAAAAATCACCCCTTTGGAATTGATGGAAACCAATGTGAAAATCTATCAACCCAAAATTATCCTTCTCAATACAATCTTCTAAATATCCTCTTCACAGCTCCCCCTAAAATAGTAGGGAATTCCAACTTGTTGATGGCATCATATTTGGAGGCAATGATATGCTATGCAAATCATTTGCAAATGAAATGAGAAAAGAGTTTGAGATGTCTATGTTTGGAGAGATCAAATTCTTTCTTGGTCTGCAAATCATGCAACAAGATGAAAGTATTTTCATTACATAATCCAAGTACATCAAAGAAGTACTAAAAATATTCAAGATGGAAGAGTCCAAACCAGTTGGAACACTAATGGCAACTGAATGCAAGCTGACAAAGGTGGAAAAGTCATCAGAGGTAAATTAGACTTTGTACAGATGAATGATTGGAAAACTCATGTATGTTGTATACACTAGACCAGATATTGCACATGCAGTAGGAATAGTTGCAAGATTTTCTCCTAATCCCAGGGAATCACATATGACTGTTGTGAATCAAATTCTAAGATATCTGAAGAAGACCAAGGAATATGGCTTATGCTATAGAAGAGAAGGAAAATTTGAACTTAAGGTCTTTATCGACGCTGATTGGGATAGAAATATTGATGACCAAAAGAGCACAACTGAAGGAGCATTATTTATGGGTGACAGACTTGTGACATGGGTCAGCAAGAAGCAAGGATGCATCTCTCAGTCTACTGCATAAGCAAAGGATGTCTGCTGCTGCAAACTGCTCAAATATTGCATGGATCAAACAATTAGTGGAAGGTATGCATATGAAAATTCTAGAACCAGTAATTATCTATTGTGATAATACAAGTGCAATACACATTTCAAAGAATCTAGTCATGCATGATAAAACAATGCATATTTCCATCAAGTATCATAATTTGAGAGAAAAAGTTGGGGCAAAGGAGGTGATACTTGAGTATGTGCAATCAAAGGAACAATTGGCTGATATATTCACCGAGCCACTGCCCAAGGATGCATTTGAATACTTGAGAAAGAGGCTAGGGGTCAGACCCTTGTCTACTAGTCAGTAAGATGACTAGAAGGCTACATCATCCTATATATTATCAGAACATCATTCATGTTGATGCAAGAAGAGAGATGGAATTCAAAGATAAATCTATACACAACAAGGTATTTATCTATTGCAAGCACCAGAGTTATTACCAATCGATTAGGAAATTCAAGGAATATATTATGGATAAAAAGGATCTATTTGGCAAAGAAGTTTGTTTGGCATTATTATCAAAGGGAGAGAGATATCTCATTATCATACTGATAAAGGGATCATACTGATAAAGGTAGAGATTATATCCATTATCATCTCAGGGAGAGATCATATCCATCAAAGTATCCAAAGGGAGAGATGTAACAAGAAAGGGAGAGTATATACAAAGGAAAAGATTTGTTTACACAGAACATCACAAGAAAAGAGAATAGTCAAAGGGAGAGAGTTTGACACAAAAGGAGAATACATCACATCAGAGAAAGAAAGATTCTACATCTATCTAGTGAAGGGATTGAGGACAGAAAGAAATCTACAAGAATCAAATCAAAGCTATTTGAGCTTACCAAAAGCCATACATTTGTAATAGTTACATTAGGAAAGCTTGATGAAACTATATATTTCATATTGTATTAGTAATAGTATAGTATGATAATGTAGTATGTTTCCATCAATGCCAACGAGAGAGATTGATGACATGTAACTGATTGAATGTTTGAAGATGTTAAGTTGATGATCATGCAAGGCATTAAATCAGTTAATGTATTGTATTTTCATTGATGTCAACTTGATATATTTTGTATGGTCATGGAAATACTACCAAAGCCTTCAAAGAACCAATGAATAAAAGGCTATGCTATCAGTAATGCATATAAGTCAAGTATTCACAAAGTGACTATATACACCAACGGAATGCATGCCGACGGATAGATTAAAAGAGAAAAGTTACAGTGTTACCAGACAAGCAAATGCACAACATTACCGACAAGCAAAGTTACAGTGTTGACCGATGAGCAAAAAATAGAGTAACTTGACAAAAAGAATTATAGTGTTGCCCAATGAAAAAGACAAGGATGGAGATCCCAATGACAACTGAAGTCACACCGATGAAACAGTCAGTTATCACCGATGATTAACTGAAGTGTTGACCGAAAGAATAGAGAGTTCAAAAATGACAAAATGCTTAGTTGTCAAGAAGCTATAAATAGACTTAACTGATACTTATCATTGTTTTAATCATCTAGATAAAACTGGAGATAAGTAATTGATTTAAAATTGATTTCTCCAATTGGCAAGAAGATCTCTTTGAGATAAAATTAGAGTTTTCTTTAAATCTAATTGGAGAGAATTGAGAATCACGCCAAGAATCAAGAAAGCCAAGAAAAGGTAAATCATGTCTATAAATAGACAAACCCAATTCATTACGAATTGGAGTGTGGGGTGAAAAAGAAAAGAGGAAAGATGCTAAAAAAAATCTGAAGGAGAAGAAAGTCTTCATTCAATCCTGATCAATCAAGCTAAGGAAAGAGCTAGATTTTGCAGACACTGATGAATAGTGAGACATCATCACAGAGCAGAAAAGTGTAGAGCAAAGGTATAGAATTGATTATATTGATCAGAGAGGTAATGTACTTATAATAGATCTAAAAATTTGTAATTAAGTTGCATGTATGAATAGATCTTTAATGTTTCAGTTTAACCATTGAAGCATCAAGTCTCTTAACCGAGTAGGACTTAAAAGTCTTGTAAAATTGAGATACATCCCAAGGAGTATAAAACATTTTGAACATGAAAGTACCATTGGATATGCCCAATACCTATTGACAGGCCAAGTGAGTGTTTGATAAAGGATGGTAGCATTAGATGACAGGTACTAGTTGACAAAATATCTTTTAAATCCTCTAACAAGGTCACACCTAACAGTGTATTTGTAACCTTTAACAGGGTTGGTTCTTAACAGGGCTTACTTCAAAAGAGTGAAAATTTGGAGTACCAGTCCCAGTGTTTTTCCCCCTAATAGGGTTTCCACATTAAAAAATCCATGTGTTATGTGTTAATGTTTTATTACTTTACTACTTTACATTTCACATATGCAATTTTGGATTGATCGGTATACTTTGCATATTTACTGTGTTTCAGTAAATAGTTGACTGCTTATCAATAATCATATAGAAGAGAGATTTACAAAGCAATCCAACAAGTAGAAAATTAATAAAAGTAATTCAAGGCACTCATCTTGTAGGACAAAAGATAGATAGAGACATAATTTGCGGTTATAAGTTTTAAGGGTTGATTTAAGGAATAATTTTTGAGGCCAAAAATTCACCCCCCCTCTCAGTTATTACTAACATTATTATTATTATATTATTTTCTAAAGGAATAAAAGAAGAGATTATTTTACTAGTAGAATAATGAGCCAACAAAAATGAAGAACTTATTCTTTTTCCCTATTTTCTTACATCTATAATCTAGAATGAATGTTTATGCAACACTGCCAAATACTCTAAAAAGGACACCTTGGGATTGACATGAGACCAAGCATCCTTTATATTTATATTTCAAATTGTCATGTAAAGAATATGTTAGCAATAATAGTCCACCAACACAACTAAGAGGGGGGGGGGGGGGGGGGGGGGGGGGTAATCAGTTGTGTGCCAAATAATTCAACTTTATACTTATATACAAATTATAGAATGCAAATTTGAACACATCAAAAGCAACACCATAACACAAGAAGTTGTTGTTAAGGGAGCCTTATTAAGCAAAAAATTCCGGTGGGAATTAGCACCCACAAATAATGCACTAAAAGTATTGTATCCTTGTTAGGAGAAGTATCCCTATTAGGAGCTGATTATTACATATAGTACATAGTTATTATTAAAGGATATCCCCTATTAGGAGTCAAGAAAAGTAAGAGGCTCACTACCCAAATGAGAAGATTAAATCCACCTTCTCAACTCACTATCCAAAGTACAGATATAGAAGTATACAATAACCAGTGAACTGACTCATAACAACTCACTTTTCCTAAACAGTTCCATTGAAGTTCATCACAATCAATATATCTATTATATATCTAGTAGAATTCACAATTACAAGATCACAACTTCCACAACCTAATTCCACACTACCTTATCAAGAAAAAACTCTCCTTTATAAAAGTTATAATAAGCAATCAGGTCAGCCTATTAAGACTCCCCCAATGCACAAATAATTACATAGACCCTTACTAAGACAGAAATCATACCTTAAAAAAGTAAACATTAATTAAAAATCATCAATTATACTCCAAGATCCATAATCCATCCTCAGCATCCTCTAAACACGCTAAATCACTATAGTCGGCCACAAATAGGTCTTCGCAAGATCACACACCTCAACTGACATCTTCAATTGTTGGAAATAATGGGAAGTATGTGTTGGAAAGTTGACACTATAGGTTTTATATGAATAGTTTTGTGTTTTCATTATGGAAACAAATTCATATAAATTTTTGACAAGTAAGTTCACAAACTTTGTAGATCAAGAATTGGCTAAGTATAGAAAGAAGAACATAACAGAAGCATATAGTAGATCAGAGAACCAATGCATGTGTGTATGTTCAAGTTAGAGTATGCACCTTTGTACTTAAGCTTTATGATATATTGTTATGCTTATTATATAAATTCATGGTAAGATATGACAATACGGAGAGGTTACATCAAGTTCAAGTGCCACTAGCAGTTCAACAAACAGAGCATGGAGCCGACTTCAGATTTTGATTATCATATATTATTTTGTTTTGTAATGGCTATGCACCTATTGTAATATGTTTTTAATTGTGTTTTGAACACTCATGTAAACACGCTTAAGCCAATTCATTTGGAAGCATTGTGTATGTTGATTTTGGGCCGACTAAGTTCTTGTTTTTGGTCGTGTCTATTCAAGAATATATATATACTTAACATGCAATTTTGTATTAGGAAGAAGAGTGGAAAATATGCAGAAAAGATGTGCAGAAGAAAAAAATAAACAAATCAGTATAAGATAGAGCTCTTTAAGATATTAGAGCATCAATGCATAAATGGAACTGATTAGACAACAGTGTCATAACAACAATTCACTTTTTGGATATAGTGTGTATCTGTTATTGGGAGGTTGTAGCCTTCTTCTTATTGGGTAGTCAGCTCTGGTAGTGAGCCATTCACCTTTAATATGGTTTTTGTAAAGACTCCTAACAGGGTCATTGTACTTACATTGTAAAGACTACTCCTAATAGGGAAAAGGAACTCTAACAAGTTCACAAGACTAGTATAATAATTTGTGGGTACTGATTCCCACTAAGGTTTTTGTATGATCAAGGTTTCCTCATAAATATAACTTGTGTTATGTGTCATTGTGTTATGCTTTATATGTTATCTATTTTGATTTAAGTTTCAAGTTGCTAAAATAAATAAAATTGCGAAACACTGAATCACCCCCCCTCTCAGTGTTTCTAACAATTGGTATCATAGCTCTGGTCCTCTGAAAGAAATTTTAACCACTTGAGGAGATCATGGATTCAATAGAAGTGAAACATCTAAAAAATAATCTTGAAGAATCCCTTGAAGATCTTGATAGATCTGAAAAAGAAAATGAAGAACTAAAACTAAAAGTTGATGGCTCACAAATGCTTATCAAAAAATTGAGAAAACATTTGACAGATTGCTCTACAAATGATTTGGGAAAAAATGGTCAAAAAACTAAATGAAGAAAACATGTCTCTGAAGGACAAGATTGAATATTTGAATGAACAGCTAACAGATAGCCTAACAACTATTGAAGAAAAGACCAAAGAATGTAAACAATTATATGAAGAACTTATGCAAGTAAATTATGAAGATCTTGGAGTTGCAAAACATCAAGAATAAGATAGAATCTGAATTGACAGAAGCAAAGAATCATATTGAAAAATTACACACAAGTTCTTATCTAATTCAATCACAACTTTATGCAAAATAATTATGAGGAGATACTACTGGTGTTGAATACAGTGTAGCACAAAGTGAAACAAATACGATGCAAGAAAGTAAGAAAGTACAAGAAAAATCTACATAAGTAAAAGCTACTGAGAATCTTGTAGAAGCTAAAGTAGAATCATCTAAAGATGAACACAAGCTAGTTAACCAAACTTGTTATGCCTGTAACAAGTATGAAAATTTAGCAAGAGATTTTAAAGAGGTAAGACCCTTCAATGGCTATTATTATTCTTCTAATAAATTTGGTCATAGGGCTATACATTGTAGAACTAGTCAAAGAAATCAATCACAATAGAACCAAAGAAATCTAACTCAATACAATTAGAGAAGTCAACCTCAGAGAAAATATCAGAACATTACATGTGAGATATGTAATTATAATGGACAGACAGCCAAGCAGTGCAACATGGTAATAAATATCAATAGAACTCCAATCATTTTTCACTCATGTAACAAAGCTAGACATATCTCAAGGTTTTGCAGATCCAGAACACAAAGACAAGAAAAGCCTAAAGGATCACTATTTGAAGAATCCAGAGAAGTCAGGTTTGTAAAAGCTACAAAAGATTCAGGTAAAATATGGGTTGAAGTAAAAAATGATGATGATGTTAACAAAGTAGTAGATGCATCCATAATGGACATAACTTCTACTTCTGGTTAGATGACCCTCATGGTCATAGGGGGAGCTATTCAAGCTCTAAACCCCTACATGGCTGGTATACTCACCTCTGAGTATGCACCTATGGATTCATGTATTTGGTCATGAATTGAGGAAGTATGCATGGACACATAGATTTTATTTTGACAAGAAAAAATATTGAAATTATCATTGGAAACCATGTTACAACAACAAGCATTAAATGTAGTAACTCATTTATAAGTCAGTAAAAGATCTTATATCTTCACCTTACATTCGAGATTGAGCATTCAGAGAGCACAAGAGAAATAAGCATCAAAGTGTTGAAGGATAACCGTTGGTTGGTTAGAAAAGTGAATCAAAGTTGAAAGGAAACCCTAGCATGGACACGTCATTTCATAACTTTAGTGAACCCTACTTAAGTAATCAACAAGTAAGTATGGAAAATCTTGTAGTCTTTTACATCACTGAAAGGAAGAGATTCATGTTTAAAAAAAATCTATTCAAGTCAGTGCTAGATGATGTAGAAGGGGAATTTTTGGTGCAGAGCACCTCCCTATTTGATGTTTTTTTTTTTAAAGTGTGGAATTAGGATTTTGTGTGTGTGGTAGAATAAGTTCCAAAAGGTTGGAAGCAATGTTAGTCTAACTTCATATTTGTAAGGGCTTTAGTGCTCATTAGGGGTTTGGGTCTTTTTACTTCAAATTGTGGAAAAGTTTCCATTTTAGTGCAACATGGGGTGGAGGTATGTTTTTGGATCCTACATATCCTATTTAGGGTCTTAGAAGTCAACATCAATCATCCAGTTTACATAGAAAGTCAAAATGCTTCAAAATGCAAAAAGTTGCTAGCAACTTTGAAAGTTGCTTGAGCAACTTTTGCAAGAAATGAAAAAATGTAGTTAAACTAATTTTTAACTACCCATGATCAATATATGAGCATGGAATTGATGTTTGGACAAGGTTAATGAGATTTTTGATTGAGAGACTTATTTCTGACACCTTTGTACGGATGATTGTATCCTCATTTGCATAATGTGCACTGTATCTTTGCTTCTGTGCGGTCCTATATAGATTGGCATAGGTGACTAGGATTCATGTTAGTGTAGTGTTTAATTTCATATTTCATATGCAATAGGTATTTTATTTTTAAGGTTAGTAGAAGTTAAGTTGTACATTTTTGAAGGTCACTGGTCTGATAGAGACATAAACAATGTTACCTTGTTAGAAATGGCTCTAACCTAGTTTTCCTCTAGTGGATGTGTCTGAAACCATGAGGAAATTAGGGTTAGGTTTTTTACATAGGTTTTTAGGTTTCTTTTTGGTTGTCTCTTTGGATTTTATAGGCCAAAGATGAATCCCTATGGCTGATTGGTGAAACTAGGTGAGCCACAACATGGAGAAGATCAAATTTGTTTGAGCACCCAAGACCTTTTGGGGAAGACTTAGTGGAATTTATAGATGAAATAGATAGTATCCTAAAAGGATTCAATGGTGGTTGGAGGTTAATCAGATATTGGAGACAATATTTGCAATTGTTCATGATCATTGGTTCAAAGGCCTAATTAATAGGATATAATCTAGGGCCTGCAAGAAAGTAGAGTTTTGGCTACCATCAAAGGTCAGGGTTTTGGATTATGATAGGGTTGAATGATTTCTAGAATATTTTAAAGTTTTTTTGTGGGTTAATTTAGGGATTTTGGAGTCAATAGGCCAAAATCGGTGAAAATAGACCTACAAGGAGTTGAGCAATTAGTCCTCCTAGCGAGTTAAAGACCAATTAGGTTGGTGGAGCATCTTGGAGAGTTTGGATGGATGCAGAATGAAAAAGTAAAGGTCAATAATTGTAGGGAGAGTCTTAGTAAGTGTGTGGGAAGATCCTAGGTAGAGGATTGGCAATCTAGGTGGAGTTGTAGAGAAGGAAACTAAGCTTTTGGTTAACTAGTTGGACTAGTTGAGCTTAGAAATCTTGGAGTCTTCCAAGAAC
>MU226527.1:389816-405002 GCA_018584345.1 Thuja plicata | reverse complement strand
TCTTCTTTAATCTCAAATTGAAACATCTATATGCTTTGCTTTTAGTAGAATAACCAAGGAAAATACCTTCATCACTTCTAGCATCAAACTTGCCAACACCATCATCTCTCTTGATGTAGCACTTGCTACCAAAGATTCTAAAGTACTTTACTATAGGTACATTTCCAAACCAAAGTTCATAGGATGTCTTATCTGTGCTTGGCCTCAATTGAGTTCTATTGATAGTATATAATACTATGGTCTCTACATCTCTCCAATAGGTGTGCACAACTTTACCTTCAATCATCATGGTGCATGTTGTATCAAGTATGATCATGTTCCTCCTCTTTGCAATCCCATTCTACTGAGGGGTTCTAGGTGCACTCAACTATCTTTTAATACCATGCTTTTCACAATAGTCATAAAATTGATCAGAAATGAACTCTCCTCCTCTATCTGATCTCAGACATTTCAGTTTCAATCCGAATTCATTCTCAACTTTAGCTTTGAATATTTTTAACTTCTCAAAGGCTTCAAACTTATCCTTTAAGAATGCAACCCACATCATCCTAGAAAAATCATCAACAAACAAAAGGAAATACCTTTCTCCATAGTATGATCTTCTTTGAGTAGGACCACACAAATCTATATGCACTAGGTCCAATTTGTTCTCAGCTGAGTTCTGCTTGCTTTTGAAGGAACTCCTTACATGCTTTCCCATAACACATTCCTTGCATATTGTGTCAACTAGTCTTGCAATACTTGGTAGGTCTAACTACCTTAACATTGCTGATCTTTACTATATTATCAAAGTTGATATGAGAAAGTCTCTTGTGCCATAACCAACTGTCATCCACCTCTGCAACAAAACAAATTACATCATAATTAAGCTGAAAAACATTACCTTTTGTTTTGGAGCTTGATACAATCATGTCTCCATCCTTGTTGTTAATGATGCACTTGTTGTCCTTGAACTCTAAATGATAACCTTTGTCAAGTAATTTTCCAACACTTAGCAAGTTATGATGTAATCCATCAACATATAGAACATCATATGTCTTATTATTTCCATCCAAAGTGATAGAACCTTTTCCTATGATAGGTTTAGGAGTGTTATCGCCAAATATAACCATACCACCTTTGTACTTGTCTAACTAAACAAATCTATCTTTGTCATCTTTCATATGATGAGAGCATCCACTATCAATGATCTAATCAGTTTTGATGTCTGCTTTGGAAATTAGGGCTAGCTCTTGTTCTTCCTTTTCATCTGCAATGTCCATTTCCTCAAGCAACCTTTCCATATCTCTAAGGGAAACGAATCCAATTTCATCTTCTCCTGAATCTTTATTGGTTACACCTTCTTCATCATGATAACATTCCTTTTTATATTTGGGTTTGTAATCAGATATGAACTTCTTGACTCTTGTGAGACATTTAGATGCAAAGTGACCTATCTTATTACATGAAAAACATTTGAATGGAAGTTTTCCTTCATATTTACCTTTTCCTTTCTTTTCTCTTCTAGCAATCATATCTATGATTTCTTCAAGTTCTTCATCAACTTCTTCTTTCTCATTGTGACTGGAGGTGTGTAAGGATTTATTTTCATGGACTGTGGCTTTGAAAGCTGTTTCACTTTTAGGTTTAGTCTTCAATCTTGATATCTCAAATGCAGAGATTTTGCTGATTAGAGTCTCTCTTTTGAAGTTTTGTGAGAATTGCATAGTTTCCTCTATAATACTGATCTTGTTTTCATAGTCTAATGCCAAAGTAGTTAACAACTTATCCATTATATCTTCTTCGGATATTTCACCACCATTTTTCCTGATTCCGGATACTGCTTCATTTATCCTTTGATTGTAAGCTCTAATGTTCTCTTTAGGTAACATCTCAAGAATGTTGTATTTATTCTTCCATGTCTTCCTGCATGCATTATTTGCTTGAACATCTCCTTCAAACATGTCTTCTAAATATTTCCATGTGGAATATGCTCTATCAATTTTCTTGATTTTAGAAAATTCACTGTCAGATAAGGCGCTGATTAGGGCTTCTTTGGAAATTGCATTATGTGTAAATATTTCCTTTTGTCTATTGGTAACATCATCCTTTGCAAGGTCTTTCAGAGATGGAATTACAATATCTTGTGTGGCAATTTCAAAGATCTCAAATCCAATACACTATATATGTGTTATCATTTTGGTTTTCCAATCCAAATAATTCTCTCCATCAAACTTAGGGCTTTCTTTTCTGAAGTAAGACATCTGATCTACCTTAAGCTATTAGGCTTCTTCTCCAAGGCACTTGGCTCTCATACCAATTGTCAGAATAGTCCCAAGGGATAACTGAGAGGGGGCTGGTGAATCAATTATCAGTTACTTAAGTCCTTTTTACTTCTTTAGCTTTAGTTTACAACAATGTAAATGCATAATCAGATATCACAGTACTCAACACACAATTTGATTATGGGGAAACCAAATGGTAAAAACCTCGGTGGGAATTAGCACCCACAATAAACTATAATTGTTTGTAGTAATCCCTGTTAGAACATATTTCAACCCTGTTAGGAGTTGTACAATACAATGCAATAATTATAGTGACCTGGTTAAGGGTTAGACCCTGTTAGGAGTCTTTTACAAATAACCCTATTAGGGGTGGTGGACTCACTGTCCAAAAGCTCACTGCTTGATGGTGAAGGCTACAACCTTCTAAATAATAGATATGGACTATATCTAATGATGAACTATAGAGTAGACCTATTATCTTGGTCATTTCTAGTGTATTACAATCTTTCACTTCTTCTTCACATAGACTCTTGATGAATGAACCAACTCTGATAATCTACTCTATACATCTTTCTTATCTTTTCGTATCATTCACACTTGGCGTATCATAATTGAACTACTATAAGTATATTCTCCAAATTAGAAGGTCATGTTAGCTCTTAGAAACACTTCATCAATATCTTAGTCAGCTTAACTAGGCACACAAACAATATTAAGTCCACACAAGTCAATGTTGAACAAACGCTACGCTTCACTGAGTCTGCCTCACCAAATTAACCATAACTTTGCAATAATCTTGAAACATGTTTGGAACCTTTGGATTAATATCATAAACTCATAACTAATCATGAATATACACATGCATATCCTGAAGATAGGCACAACTCATGAAACACGTTATATACATCGGCCCTAAACCATTATACTTCCAGAATTGTAACTGCTAATAATAAAATTGCATAACTTTACTGAAATATCATATTTGGGTCTATGTGTATGAATGTAACATAATAAACATGTCAAAAACATGTATCTATTCACACAAGTCTTCATGTCATCATTCAGATAAGTTCATACAGAATTACTACTGTGTATTATATGTTGTCATCAATGACAAACATACAATCAATCAACTTCTCTGAATCAAATCTCCAACACTATCATCCTCACATCCATGTTTAAAGGAATTATTACACATCTATTTATACAATAGATTAACCTAATTAAGTTTCACATATTACAAAGATAACTCTATGATCAAAGGTTTACAACTTGTCCTTGATCTCCTAGTCTACATGTTTTTAATTAGTTACGCTGATTAAAATGATTACAATTATCTTTCTTGTACCTGAAGAAATGGTTTTAAATAAAATCAAAACTCTAAATATAAAACATAACTATTTTATTTAACATGGAAGTCAGATCTACTTTTCTCAAGATATAAGTAACTTTCTGTGTCTGATGCTCGGATTCCTCTGAAAGTCTTTCTCTCTTTCGGTGTTCCTTCTATGAACTATCTATTAGGTTCCTTTTCTCTGTCAGGTTCCTCTATTTCTACTCTTTTGGTTTATAGTGTAACTATCTTGTCAGGTTCCTCTGTATCATTTTTGGTTTACACTGCAAAAGTGTTTCGTTAGGTTTCTCTATACTTAGCACTTTTGGTCTGAACTGAAATCTGTCTTTCGCTGTAAGTGTAACTGATGGTTCATAACATGTTTTCCCTTTGCATATACTAATGGGAAAATATAATGTCTTCACCAATAACCCAGTGACCCAAGAATCACAGATAACATTCTTCAACATGTATTCTACTCCACCTCAAGCTTGCATATCATAACTCGTGCTCACATCCAAGTTATCTTGAAAATTGAGAGACCAACTCTGTCACAATCCTCTGTCACTATTCTATAACCAATCTTTCTCAAAACAAATGTAACGTATTTGAATAGTAATATAACAATAAGAGATCTTAGATATAAGATCTCTTCTCATCCCCTTTTCCACATCCATGCTTGCATGCTCTGAAAGTCCTTACAGTGTCTGTATACATTTGTCAGTCTTCCCTATACTAGTTATAACCAGTCTATCTGAGACTTCTAAAGTATGAAACTAAAACATATGTTGACATCAGTGAAAAAACATGAATTTCAACATGTCTAACATAAAAAATTGTGACAATACCCCCCTTTGGCATTGATGGAAACCAATGTGAAAATCCATCAACCCAAAATTATCCTTCTCAATATAATATTCTGAATATCCTCTTCACAGCTCCCCCTAAAATAGTAGGGATTTTCAACTTGTATCTCTCCCCTTTTGACATCAATGGAAAATGGTGTCATAGCTCTTATCCTTCTCTATCCATTCGACCTCTATAATGTGTAGCATTTTGATATCTTCATGCTTGCAATAACCATGTGATTGCTCACCCAAATGTGTTATATTGTGTTCATGTGATCACTCCCCCTGAGTGGATCCAGGCATCAAGTCTAGGAATAATACACCTTTGATAGGTACTGGACTGATATAATTTTGCATCATATAGTTTTTTCAAGGAGGGGTACACACCCCAAGCATACCTCTAAGATAGTCAAAGGCATCTTTTGACAAAGGATATTGTGATTATATCTACTATTTGCTCATTTGTACTGATATACTCTAATTTGACTTTATTTTCTACAACCTCATCTCTCAAGAAGTGATATTTGATTGAAATGTGTTTGGTCTTTGAATGCATAACATGGTTCTTTGACATGTTCACTATTCTTGTATTATCACAATGTACAACCACTGGATTTTCAAGGTTATCTGAATGTCCTTTAGCATCTGCTTCATCCAAACAATCTGTGTATAATTTATAAAAACAACAACATATTTTGATACAGAAGTAAACTGAGCTATACAATCTTATTTCTTACTTAACCATGAAATAAAACTCTTTCCAAGGAAAAATGAACCACCACTTGTGCTCTTCCTATCATCAACACTTCCTACCAATTCAACATCAGTATAAGCTTTCAAAGTAAAATTATCAGACTTTTCATACCATAAAGTATATTATAATGTTCCTTTTAGATATCTAAATATCCTCTTAGCTGTAGAAAGATGAGTTTCTTTAGGATCTTCTTAGAACCTCACAACAATTCCAATTGATTTAGCTCTCAAATACTGATTACTATATGTACAAACTTTTCTAATGTGAACTCTGTAGATAGAAGTATTGACTACTTCTCTCCAATAAAATATAATACCTTCAAGCATTATTGTCCTGGAAAGATCCATTATTGTTGTAATTTTTCTCTCTACAATCCCAACTCTCTGCCTGTATCTAATATTAAACATCTCATCTTCAAACCTGTTTCATTCTCAATTTTTGCTTTGAAAATCTTGAACTTATCAAATGCTTCTGACTTCTCTCTAGGATATGAAACCCACATCATAACAGAAAGCATAAAGAATGCAATTCATGGCATAATTTTTTTTATAAATAACCTTTTATGCCATAGCCATCTATCATCAACCTTCACAACAAAAGAAGTAGCCTCTGTAGCATTCAACTCAAACACATTACCTCTTGAATTTGTACTTGATGCGATCAAATATCCAGTCTAACTTCTAATAGTACATTTCCCATCATTGAACTTGAAATTATATCCCTTGTCTACAAGCGATCTAGCACTCAACAAGTTGTGCTTAAGTCCACCAACAAGCAATACATCATCATTATTAGTTTTACCATCAAGAGAAATTGATCCTACTCCAATGATAAATTTAGGAGTGTTATCACCAAATTTGACTACACCACCATCATATTTAGTAAGATGAGAAAAATTATTTTTATCACCAGTCATATGATGTGAACAACCACTATCTATGA
This sequence comes from Thuja plicata, assembly GCA_018584345.1. Classification (NCBI taxonomy): domain Eukaryota; kingdom Viridiplantae; phylum Streptophyta; class Pinopsida; order Cupressales; family Cupressaceae; genus Thuja; species Thuja plicata. Next base: position 398,861 of record MU226527.1, on the reverse strand, counting down.
TCCATTGTGATTTATTTTCAACATGTGAAACTAAGGATCTTTCTTAATGAATAAGCACATCATCTTTAATAGCAATAAATCCATTTTTATCATAATCTAGAACATCATCAATAGATACACATTCACTAGCATAGTAACATTAATTACCCTTGGAATAATTAGGTCTACAAAATTTAGATTTATGCTTAGGAACCCTTGTAGGACTCTTGGAATTATAGAAAGGTGTGTACTGATAGGGAAGAGGTGAATCAGTACCCTTAAAAACTTTTCAAACAAATATTTGTAATCATATACTGTAATAACCGACTGAGTAGTTTGATTTCAGCATACATGAAATGTCATTGCTGAAATTTTAATACATGTAATCAAAACAATAAAACATTCATGAAATTCAAGTACACATAACACATGTATTTGGTATCACACAAACCCTTGTTAGAAGGTAAAAACTGCGGTGGGGATGAAACCTACCAAGATGCACTACTATAGTAATAAAGTAGCATGTTAGAGCTTACAAAGATTGATCACTTTTGGTGACCTTACCCTTGTTTTGACTAATAATACCTCATGTACTGCTTGGTAGCCTTGTCTCTGTTCTAAAAACTAAATGCTTCAATGAAATCCTTATGCCAAAAACCCTTGTCTGATCTTCTGATGTCCTTAGTGCGACATATACTTGATTATAATTTGGTCATCATACTTGTGAAAATGACATCTTATCCTTATATATATCAAACTTCTTGACCTAATTAGGGTTTTACAATATCTTAGAAAACCTAAGATAACCAATGTAATAAATTTAACTTGATCATCTATACATATGAGACATAAACAATTAATGATTGCATTCATAATTAATATCCTCCTTGATCATTGTAAACCATTTTCCAGCTTGACAAAAACTTGTTACCTTGAATGATGTGCCATTACAAAATTTAATATAACTATTGGTTTACTGGGTAAATATTGTCTCTCTGTTCTCAGTGTATCTCGGTACTCGGTAAATCTTTTTCTCATTGATCACTACACTCGGTGATCACTGCACTCAGTGATCATTACCGACTAGTCTATCTTTGACTCTGTTACCGACTGGAGATTTGCATACTAATGACAACCTTAAAACTCATATGGAGTATCATTCATATGATGTGAACAACTATTTTCTATGATCCATTCTGATTTCTTTTCAACATGTGAAACTAAGGATCTTTCTTCATGAATAGGCTCATCATCTTTAATAGCAATAAATTCAATTTCATCATAATCTACAACATCATCATTAGGTACACCATCACTAGTATAGTAATATTACTTATCCTTGAAATAATTAGGTCTATTAAATTTAGGTTTATGCTTAGGAACCCTTGTAGGACATCTAGATGCCAAATGACCCATCTTGTTACATGAAAACACTTTAAGGTTAACTTTTCTTGAAATTTACCCTTACCTAGATCTTTTCTCTTCTTGCAACCAAAGCCACAAGTTCATCTAGCTTACTTTCCTCTTCCTCTGTCTTTTCCAAATCATCACCATATTTTCTGAGCCCTTCATACCTATTACCTTAGTTGGTGCTCACAAGACTTGATAAATCCTATTTTTCATTGCGCTTAGTTTCTGTGAATGCAGATTCCACCTTAGGTAATGTATCTCCTGGATCTATGGCCTCAAAGGTGGTCAACTTAGAAATAAACACCTCTATATTGAAGTTCACTGAAAAAGGTATGTTCTCTTCTATTGCTTGCACTTTATTTTTGTAGATAAGTGTCAACGATATGAGAATCTTTGAGACCATTTCTTCTTCAATATATCTGCCTCATGAGTTTCTAATGCCTATAATAACCATTGTAACCCTCTGTACATATGCTCTGACATTTTTAGCATCTCACATTCTCAAAGTCTTGATTTTAGTCTTCCAATTCTCCAAATTTTCTTGCTTATTAAACTTATCTCATCCATATAGTGCATCTAGTCTTGTTAAGATTTTATGTGCAAAATACATGTCTTTAACCTCTGACAATTCACCCTCAGAGAGTGCGTTGATCAATGCTTCTCTTGCAGCCATATTATAACTAAATAAATTATTTTTATCTTCATTATTAGTTTCTAATTCATCTTCAGGCTTGATCTACTCATCCTTCTTTGTAATCATCTAGTAATCAATTCCTAAGAAGAGTAGGCGAGTTCTCATCTTGTTCTTCCAAATGTCAAAATTTTTAGGGTCAAATTTTAGACTCGCCTTTCTATAGAATTCCATCTTCTGGATCACCTCAAGCTATTAATCTTTCTCTTAGAGGAACACAAGCTCTGATACCAATTATTAGCAATAATAGTCCACCAACACAACTAAAAGGGGGGATGCGTGAATCACTTGTGTGCCAAATAATTCAACTTTATACTTATAAACCAATTATTCAATTCAAATCTAGACACATCAAAAGAAACACCACAACATAAGAAATTTTTGTCAAGGAAACCATGCTAAGGGAAAAAACCCAGTGGGAATTAGCACCCCCAAATAATGCACTGAAAGTATTGTATCCCTATTAGGAGCTTATTATTACATATAGTACACAATCCATGTTAAAGGATAGACCTTGTTAGGAGTCAATAGAAATAAGAGGCTCACTGCCCAAATGAGAAGGTTAAATCCACCTTACGGACTCACTATCCAAGGTATAGATATAGAAGTATATAATAACCAGTGAATTGACTAATAGAAACTTTGTTTTCCTAAATATTTCCAATGAAGTTCATCACAATCAATATCTATGCTCTACATCCAATAGAATTCACAATTACAAGCTCACAACTTCCAGACCCTACTTCCACACTACCTTATCAAGAAACAACTCTCCTTTATACAAGTTACAATAAGAAATTAGGTCATCCTGTAAAGACTTCCCCAATGAAAAAATAATTACATAGACCTTTGCTAAGATACATACGGTACCTTAAATAATTAAACATTAAATGAAAATCATTAATTATACTCCAAGATCCATAATCCAAACTCGCCATCCTCTAAACACGCTACATCACTATAGTCAGCCAAAAATAGGTCATCGCAAGATTACATGCCTCAGCTAATATCACCAAGAACCTAGCGACCCAAGAATCATAGATAACATTAGTCAACATGTCTTCTACCATGCCTCAAGATTGTATGTAATAACTTGTGCTCACATCCAAGTTATCTCAAAAAATCAGAGACCAACTTAGTCACAATCCTCTATCACTATTCTGTAACCAGTCTATCCCAAAACAATTGTAAAATTTTCCAATAGTAATATATTGACAAACGATCTTACATGTAATATTTCTATTCACCCCCCTATCTAGACCCATGCTCGCATTTTCTAAAACTCCTTACAATTTTTGTACATGTTAGTCAGTCTTGCCTGTACTAGTGATAACCAGTCTGTCTAAGACTTCTAAAGTATTCAACTAAAACATATGTTGATAGATCAATGCCAAAACATGAATGTCAACACCTCTATTAAAGACAATTCCAATAGAATATATTTTTGAATGTAGATGACACAATTGACAACCTCTAGCCAAAATGTTTTTCATTAATGGTAAAAAAGGTTTGGATGGGGCCCCACACTTGAATATAAGCAACTTTAGATGAGAAAAATAGCCCAAAACCAAACATCTATAAATAATATGTCTCAAGGAACCAACACATGTATCATTAGAAAATAATTAGTAGCTTAAAGATAATTACACCAAAAAACTCTTAATGCAACTAAACAACAGGTTGAAGCCTAGTAAAATACAAAATTACTTTAACTTAGTTGACACACCACTTATTTTTGTGGTACCCAAAACCTTAGAACTTGGGTTTCAAAAAGGATAAAAAAACCTTACAAGCATCACCATTAGCCTCTAAAGAGTAAACAAAGAGGAATCAACTAAAAAATGGGGTTTTAAAAGGCTCCCTAAACATGCAAGGGGTTTTGATAGGCTCCACAAACCATAATACATAAGGAGTTTTCCAGGATCCCTTAACCTTCATAGACAAATCCAAAATATATAACCAAGAATAATGAGCTAAAAAAATGGGGTTTTGTACAATGCTCCCCAAACTAGAAACCAAGGGTAAGGTCATGTGCCCTTAACCTAATATTTGGGTTTTAGCAAGGCCCCAAAAACCTTTGGAGAGGGTTTTGAAATGGATAAAACAACCAAAAACTAGCAAGAAGCCAAAGAACCCTTCTAACAAAACCATCCTTTTCTAGAGAAACTCCCCCCCAACTCAATAGGAGAGGATCCCACTTACATAGGAACAAAGAAGAAGACTAAAAGGAGGGAACTCATAACCACACTACCAAAGAGAGTAGAGGAACCCCAACCAAAGAACCAATCTTCACTAACTTCAAACCTATACAACTCAAAAGAAGAGGGCTACATGTCAAAAGGAATGAAAAAGATAAAGAGTTTTAGAAGGGACCCCTCACCTAGTTCCCCCCCCCTTCAAAAAAAACACCAATGAAAGCAAGCCACATAAAACAAAAAAAAAAAAAAATCTCCCGCCAAGTGAATCTCCACCTCAATAAGAGAAACTCCCACCTTAATAGGAATAAAGAGAGAAGAAGAAAGAAGCCAAATAAGGTTAACTTACATCATGGTAGCAACATGAAGACCGGTCTTAATAGGATGGTGCTTCACCTTTAAAGAAGCTTCATGAAGAAGAAAATAGAGCCCCATAAAAATATCCCACCAAAAAATAAAAATCAATAAGCACTAAGCTCAAAAAAAATACCATAGCCCAAAAAACCAACATTCCCTTAACCAAAAACCCAGAAGGGGTAGAAGAGCCCCTTGAAAACTAACAACCCCTTCTAAGAAATTAGAACCACACCATAACCACACAAAACAAAAATAAAAACAAAATACTAGAAGCCACAACAAAAAATTGAAAGGACACAAAAAAGAGGATCCCTGGGTAAGGGAAAAACCAACACAACCACATGGAACAAAGGACAAGCTCGCAAGAGAAGAAAGAGAAATTCCCTATTCAAGACCAGTAAAGACACAAACAATAGAAATGAACAAATGATAAAATAAAAGAGAGGCACCCCAAACACAACCAACAAAAAGGAGCACTAAGAAAAACCAAAAAAAAAACTCCAACACAAGCCACCTGCATAAACTTGGAGAAAAACATAACTAAATACAACCACCACCGATGGAAAAGAACAGGATCCACAAGCACCAATCACCAATCACCAACAAGAAAATCCCCCCATTTTAACCACCAAGATAACAAAATAGAACTAAATAAAGGTGAGGGGAAGACCAAATAGAAAGGTAAGGAGGGCCAAAGAGAGGAATCCCAACATGAAAACCAAAACCTGTTACACAGTGCACAAAGGCATGAACAATAGTTCTCCCAACAACATGAACCAGGCATATGGACACACTAAGCTTAGCCACAACTAGAAGAATCAAAGAACCACAAGAAACAATGATAAGGAAATCCTCAAAAAAATATCAAAGACTCCATAGTGTAGCTACATCACCTGTGAACGGTGCCAAAAGGTATAGCGCCTTCAACTGATCCAAAACCTTAAGCATGGGAATGCTAGAACTAGGAGATACACCAATCCCACAACCCTCCATTGAAAAAAGAACCACCAAGTGACCACCATAAGAAAAAAACATATCTTACTACCATAATCTTCATCATCTTCTGAGTCAAAGGCCTCCCCTGCCTTCTCATTCAGGTCAAAACCCATAGGGCCACACCCATTCCCACTCCCACCTCCTCTCATTTCAAAATAGTTTCCAAAGATTTTGTTACGTTTATTTTACCTCTACCAAAAATGTTCTAGAGCTATGGACATAGAATAAAGCATATAATTGGCCATCTAACATAATATTATATACTTCCATTTGGCTGCACGCTATGGAGAAGTGTATGGTACTATGTGCTAATATAGATTTCCTCAAGCATGATATAATTACTTCAATGTATGATATACATACTCTACCCTACATCTATGTGAATATTTTAAAGGAAATATACTCACTTCTCCACATCTACAAGGAGATTCATAAATGTTGAAAAACCTCATCCTTGTACTTCAAAGAGTACAACCATGTGCACATAGAAAAGTCATCAATAAAACTGAGCATATAGATGGCCCCTTGGAATGAAGTAGTAAGGAACGAAATGAGGTCACTATGCGCCAATTACAAGAAATTTGAAGGTTGTGTGAATATATCATAGGAAATGATTTTCTATGATGATTTCTAGGAAAACAAACCTAACAAAATCCATATAATCAAGTGATTTGAGGTGGGTAAATCACTAAATTTTGTTTGCTCACTTTTTAATGATATCTGTAACTCAGATGTACAAACTATTCATGGGAAATATTTTTCATAGAATCTTCATGAATAATTAGGGATAGTCTAGATCAATACTCAAATCTATCAAAACTTTATAAATATACTTCATGATCGATTCCTCCTATAGCAATGATCTTCATAGGGTCATTCATCTCTTGAATTGTTACATAAGTAGGAGAGAACATAAAAATAATTTTGTTGCCACTATTGTAAACATGGTAGATGGAAAGTAGATTTTTTATAATATGAAGAACAAGAACATCATCAATTTTACTATCCAGCATCAGAAATGATCCTACCCCAAAAAATAAAACATGAGAAGAGTTCCCAAATATAATATATAAAGTAGAACTATGAAAAAGAGAATCAACAAAACATGTAGCATGTGTAATATAATGTGAAGCACCAGAATCAAGAATCTAACTAGTATTTGTAAAGGGAAAATCCCTAGAGTAAATAGATTTCCCTTTTACCAAGGAAGAATACTTAGGCATGGAAATCTTCTGCTTCCTCATAGCTTTCTCCAATGTTTTTAGCCTCGCAAAACAATGTGCATCATTATGCCCAAACTTTCCACAAAAGAAACAATTATTCTTCTTCTTCTTCTAAATAAATATTAATCTTATAAATATTATTTTCCCATTAATGTATGAATCTTAGAAAGAGAATCCATATGAATCAACTTAGCCTTATCCCTAGTCAATCAATCAAAAAAATCCTCAAAAGAAGAAATATTATGGAATTTTCCCATGGCATCAATAGTATAAGAGAAGGCTGAGTAAAATAGTTGAAAATGGCCTCTAAGCCTAGATATGATCAATAAAATACACTTATCATCTTTGGAAATACCAAATCCTTTCAAATATAAAAAAATCAAATTCAACTATGCAAGGAAATACTAATTAGTGTGAAATACATCTTGAGAAAGAGCAGTGAGATTAGCTCAAAGCTGAAAGATCCTAAACTAATTGACCTTACCATATAATTCTATAAATATTATCCTACACCTCTTTAGGTCCATTACACTCACTTGTGTTAAACAAAAAATTATCTAACATATTAAAACCTATTATTCCTTTTCCCTCATCGATTTTGTTTCTATAAACACACTACTAAAATGCTTTAGTGAATTTTAGTTGGTTAGCATCCAACATTTTCAAAAGATCAAAAAAATTACAACAAGTGAAATATCTTGAGATTCCATGAGTGATGGTAATGTGGAGTGAGAAATTTAACCTAGGACCTAATATGATATACAAGGGCACAAAAAGACTGTTATGAAAGATACATTTCGTAGAATAGATATTATACAATAAGAAAAGATTGGAAATGCAATGTGGATTGTTCTCCACTTTCCTATAGTGCAACCAAAAGGAATATGTCTCAATAGGATCAAGGAGGACGTAAGATATAAGGGATTAAATGATCAATCCTTCTTTTATTTAAACCAATGAATTGGAAGATATGATAATACAAATAGAAGGATAAACAAGAAAATATAAATAATTTTAGAAAAGATAGATTGATGAAAAATAGACAGCAAGCTGTAGTGATCTGAAACAAATACCTAAGAGCTACACTGACATGTAAAATAAATTTTGAGATGATCTCTAAGGTACAAAATGCCTTGATGTTTTGTTCCTGGGATCAAGAAGCTTGGGGAATTTTTTTTCCAAGGATTTTTCCTGATTATAGTTGTCTACCTCCTGACAAAACCTACACTTTTTAGATTAAGTCTTGATAATCATGCTACCTATACCTACATATAGAAAAATAAGGAAGAAGGTTGGATGAAGGGGTTTTTCTCAGTCAAACCCCTATTCAAAATCAACCTTAACATGAAATGAAAGAAATAAAAGTATGTTGTCATATAATAAAAGCTAGATCTGCAAAATAGAATGTATTGAATTCCTTTATAATGAAAATTCTTCTTTGAATGTGATCAAATATGTTAATGCAATAGCTTCAACTTAACACAAAAACCCGAAAGGAAATAATGAAAGATAAAACCTCATATGATGGATGTTGTAATTAACCATAATTCTTAATTGAGAAGAAGAAATAATATGTAGATGTTGTTGTATCTCCTTCTTGAGAGAATACTCCTCTTCTAGGCATTTAATGAGGTAAATAAGCTTCATCTATGGAGAATAACACCTTGAATTATTGAGAAGAAGTCTAGATCTTGAATGGTTGAATCATTTCCTTCATTGCTTGAATACAAATTCATGATAATAATTTTGGATTCTTGATGATCTTGATCATGATTACCTAAATAGAAAGAGATATGCTGTTTATATACCTCTCACAACATCTGAGGGCTTAAAACACAAACAGGTCAATTATAGATATATATATCTGACTAAACCATCTAGATGAGACCCCATATCTAATTCAAGCCTGATATTTGGGGAACAAAATAACCTACGCATTATGTTATAAGAAACACAACACCCTAGGTTTTATTTTTAGCATAGGTTTTGGATAATTACGGGATGCCAAATTATAGAGCACAACCACTTCTGAGATTAGGATAGAACACAAAGGCTAAACATAGTAATATTAGACCTAGGTGATGAAATAAATTATGTGATTGGAGAAAAACTAGAGGATCACACTTATAAATAAGGGCTTACCTCAATTTTGAACAAGATTGAAAGGAAAGAGGACCCATATTTGAACTTAGGT
>MU226527.1:377471-389290 GCA_018584345.1 Thuja plicata | reverse complement strand
AAAAGATATTGCAAGAGCATAATTGATCACATAGAAAGGGAAAGAAAATAAGCCAAGTATGAACAAAACTCCATGATCTAGCTCACTAGCAAAGCTATGAGAGCATGTCAGGAAGAGAGACAAACCACGAATCCAACAATATAACAAGTTGTATTATGTTAGGTGATCCATGGAGAGGAGAGAATAAGAGAGTAGAAAGGAGATTTATTATTCTATTTCAACTCATCCCAAAGAGAGAGTGAAGGATAATTTTTCGTTTATCAAGTTATTAGATACTAGTCAATTACACCTTAAAAAAATTATGCATAGGTGGCTTAAATTTTTTTCACATCGGGCGGCTCAAAAAATTTGTCACAAAAAGGGTGGATTAAATAAAATTGTGCATGAGATGGCTTACAAAATCTTACACACATGATGGATTAATTTTTTTTCACATGAGGTGGCTTACAAATTTTTTTGCACAACTTAGCTTAAGGGATTAGTCTTAGAGAAATCATAGTCTTCATGTGGATCCATAAAAGTGGTTAGCCAAAGGAACAATTAAATTTGCATAATGTATGAAGGGTTCCATGCATATGCCCCCCTCCTTATGATGGTAACATAAGACTATGGAGGCATCATAATAAAAAGAGAACAAGGATACCTAATTTCAACAACAATGATATATCCTTAAAACAACAATGTATAGAATAACCTTAACAAAGAGGGAAGACTCTTTTAGGCCAAGGAATAGATAATCATGAAAGGATATCTATAAATGGGAAGATACCCTTGAAAGGAATATACTTTACTTACAATAAATCTACCTTCGAGAGGAGTTGTTGAACCAAAATAACATCTTCAAAATAAAAAAGAAAGGAAAACAAGAATGCACCATTTGTAACCCCCTTATTTCTAGAAAACATGGATTCTTGATTAAGGTCGACACACTTTAAGCCTCAAAGTAAGGGTAGTTTTTTAGGATGAAATTATTTTTGTGAATAAGAAAGACGTTTCGATAAACGATACATACCTCATGGGTAAAAGTACAAACATGTGTCACACTTTTATAAAGGAAAAGGTCCACAACATGCAAACTATTCAACTTTAATGCAATAAAAGTGGCATTCATGTTTAGAATTTGAGGATGGTGTAAACTGATGAAATGTGTAAAAATGGATGAAATTGATGTTAGAATAACTAAGAGTGGGGGGGGGGGGGGGGAATCAGTTAGGTCCCAACTNGGGGGGGGGGGGGGTGAATCAGTTAGGTCCCAACTATCCTACAACCCAAAATTCTCCCAGATGTATATAAAAACAAATTCAAACATATATTTCAACTCAGTGAAATGTGTTCTATGATCTCAAACTTTAGTCAATAGTGTTTACCAAGTATTAGTAAATTAATAATGTGATTACCAATCTAGGTCAATAAAGTAAAGTGTAAATAAAAATAACAATCCACAACATTCATGCATATTGACACATAGATTTTTAACATGAAAACCATGCTAAGGGAAAAATCACCTAGGACTGGTAACCCAAAATATTTTCACTCTTATGAAGTGAGATCGGTGAAGAGCCAACCCTCTTAAAGGTTGCAATGCACATTGTTAAATGTCACCTGGTTAGAGGATGTAAAACTAACATTTGTCTGTTGACCATGCATTCACTATGGGGTCAACAAGAAAACACTCAACCTTCAGTAGAATGTCATAATAAAGACTTTCACTATCCTACTCGGTTAAGATATTTATCTGTAACAATGGATAAAATGATACAGTCATGATCTGATTCAAATATAATTCTGCTTTGCAAATTTTCAGATCTATGGTAATTACATAATACCCCTGATCAATTTTTTCACTTCAGTTGATCTCATACTTCATACTTGTTCTACTCGGCAATGCTCTTTCCTCTGTTTGCTTGGTGATTTTTGCAGAAAATGTCTGATCCTATCTTTAACCAGTTTGATCAGTCATGCATAAAATTTTCATTTGGTCATCATGTGTGATGGCTATTTCATAATGAATCTCTTGTCTCTTATATAGACATCATTTCTCATTTAATTTCCACCTTTCATATTTTTCCGCTTAATCTCCATCATTTATTTTTTTGCTTAAACCATCCCCGACAATTGTGTTAAATACACATTTCAATCTTTGTCATATGATATTCATTGAATTTTAATAACCGTTTGATCAAAATGAAAAAATTTATCTTTTACCTCAAAATCATCAATTGCCAGTTCAACATTCTAGTCGGCCTCGGTTTGATTAAATTGCTTGGTCAATACCTTATTGTGTCAGCAATCCCTAGTTGGGTTATCACTGTGATTGGTATACACTGTGCTTTACTCGGTGTTCACTGTCTCTCAGTGTATACATAACTCTTCATTTACCGACCACATAAACATTATTTGTTCAAAATCTTCAATTCATAACAAATTTTTTCCACCATAATGATACTCAAATAAGTTGACATCAATGAGAATACATTAACTGATAATGTTTATATCATCACATCTTCAACTTGGTTGACTATCAACAAATGACTTCAAACATACAATCAGTTGTAGTTCATCACTTTATGCCTATAAATGTTTTTAAAAATTTTGAACAAGAATTGACATAGTTTTTTAATTTTTGAAGTACATTTTTTAATTGCTGAAAACTACTGAAAATATGGGGTCTAGTTCCCACCAAAGAAGTATATGCAAATAATTTTTTTTTCCTATGATTTGAAAATATGTTATAGATAAAATGTATAGGTAGTGTAGAAAAGAAGAAAGATTGGTTTTCAATTTACATTTTCTTCGTTATAACTGCTCAAAGTTGAACTTATCTGAAATTGACAGTTTTCATCTCCCACCAAATTTCCTCTATCAAATCTTCACCATTCAAAAAAAAATTTACAAATTCTTAAAGAGGACTCTCTCCTCTAGTGTTACAAATAAATCTTAAATTTTTTCGATATGATTTACTATTTATTTGAGGCAACATCTTCTCGAATGTTAAAATACCTAGTTGTTGTATTTTAAGATTATAATATATTATATCTAATAAAAATACTATAAAATTTATATGAAAATAATCTTGACTCTAAGCTCTACAAAAGGGTATTTTTAAATTTTTTAAAATATCATTAAGAAAAGTAGGGGTTATTGAAACATCACTTTTCTGAAATAAGTTTATTTCTTTGGTAATTGGACCCAAATTGGTATAAAACATGCATTTAATAGACATTTCCATTTGGAAAATTGTAACCACTTATCAAACTTAGCTAGAATGAATCTAGCTAGACCATATGTTTGACAAAAAATAATTTTTAGTTAGAAATACTCAAATTTAGATGTGCTGATAAGTGGTCCTGAAATGTGACACAACTTTGTGCTTTTACCCTCATACATAAAAGAGAATCCCAAATCAAAATGAATAATTCCTTATAATAAAATAATATCACATCATAAAAATAAATCTACTACACTAAGGTAAGTTTATCCTTAGAAAGAGAAAGAAGAGAAAAATACCTCGCCCCCCAAGGGTGAAGACAAGGGAAAATATAATACATTATAAATCTTAAGATATAGACATTTTATAATAGACATGAACTTTTAGGCAGGATTAAATTGTAACAAGGATGTACACCTCCTGAAAAAAAGGTCCTAATATAAGAAAAACACATCCATGCAAGAAAGGAAATCATGCTTTAAAACAAAGTCAACAAAGGGATAATGGATCTTTTCGAAAGGAAGAAACATCATATACTCCCTAAGAAGAAGAACATTTGTAATAGACATGCTTCTTGATGCATGAAAAATATTCCTAACAAAGGTTATGAATAATTGTGTGAAACAAATAATCTCATGCTATGAAGAATGTATCATACACAACAAAAATCCACAAAGAGAGGGAAAAATTTATCTTGAAAGGATAAGGATAAAAGATGCCACATTATACAAACTTAGTGGCAATACAAATTATAGGAGATGTATACTTCCAAAAAAGGAAGAGGTTATAAATAAGGATATCAATATCCTAAATAGAAAGATTCTTAACAAACAAGTCCATGTATGGAAGCACATCATATTATAAAATCTTAAACCAACAAAGACATAATGAATCCTTTGAAAGGAGAACTTAAGAAGATAGAAATAGACCTTGCCCCACATGTTAAAGAACAAGGGAAAGGACCTATAATGTTGCTAAAAATGAACCCCACGCAAAAGAAAAACATACCCAAATAATGTAATATATTAATATTACATGATGGAGAACAACATAATAGGAAAGAGAGATGCTAAGGTATATTTTTAATATCAAGAAAAAGGATAACATTTGTTGTTAAGAAAATAAAAGATATATCTACTAAATCTTGAACAAATTATCTAAATTCAATAAAATCAAAAAGAGAATGTTAATTTCTATGATAAAAACACCTAAAAACTCATCATTAATAGGTCTTTGATTCTTTGGAAAATTTCTAAAATAAAAATAGATCTTAGGATTATATTTAATTCTCCAAAAAATTATTTTAGCTAGAGCCAAACACTCATCAAAAGGAGATGTGACAATGAATAATGTTTGTAAAATAATGTCTGTTAGAGGTTTGTATTGTTGTGAAGAAGGACTAGGAGAAGGTAAAGTGGTGGATTTAGGTATAAATCCTAGACCAAATCTAGTAACTTGTGTAGGAAAATGTATAAGGTTTTTGATATCCTTTTCATTAATACAAAGACCTTGTCCACTATAGCCTTGTTGAGTAGTAATGTCATAACCCACATTGTAATTATCATTTAATATAGAGGGAGAAGGAAATTAATCTTGATATTTATGAAAGTGTGTGCTATAACGAGGAATACGAAGGGGAATGCTAGGATTGCTATCACTATTCTCATTTTCTTTAGGTGGAGAAGAAGAGGAAGGTTTATCAAGATCATCATATCTACTTAATGTTATTATTTGAGAGAACTCATCAAGAAAATATTTAAGGTTAGGATTATGAAGGATTATTTGATAAAAAGAAGAATGTTTATGGTACTTTATGCTAATTTAATATTTAGGTTAATTAAAAAAGGCCTTTAAATAATCAATATATTCCATAGATTTTATGAAAAATTAAATGAGAGAAATATGAAATATTGATAAAGGACATGAAATATGCCTTATAAGGAAGGAATATGTTTGAAAGTCTCATAATGTCATATGGAAGAACACCATGAAGTAATAAAAACATCATACAATATAAAGGTGTATTATTCAGTCCATGTGATTGATAAAGAGAAGTGAGGAGAAATGTAGCAACATAAATTATCACACACCAATATAACTTATTAAATTCCATGAAAACTACCCAAATTATATATAAATATACAATGGATCTCTAACGCCAAATAAAAATTGGAAATGTTGTGCATCGTGTTCACCAAAATGTACAACAAGAAAAGGTTGATAATGCAATGTGGATTGTTCCCCCTTTCCTATTGTGCAATCAGAAGGAAACTGTCTCAATAGTCCCATGTAGGACTTCTTATCTAAGTGATTCAATGATCCTTCTCTCATTTAAATAAATGAATAGGGTAAGTGTAAGAAGTTTAGTCCACTTCTAGTGGAACTTTTTGCATGCGAAACCCATTTTTGGAAAAAAATGTTTTATAAAGATTATTTCCACCTAATTAAAACCCATTTTAGATATGATAACATATATTATAAATACATCTTTTATTTTTAAATTGGACTAATTGTTTTAATTTTTAAATAATTTCTAATAAAACAGGTCAATAAGCATGAAATAACAGGTTTCCTTATTTATATAACATTAATTTATTTTAATTATTTTTGGAAAATTAAATTATACAATATCAAATTAAATTATGGCAAATAAAAAATTAGGAAAAAAATATATTCAGTAAAAAATTACAAAAAAAATATGCTCATCAATCTTGAGTGTCTTAAAAGTGATATTCCAAAAGGATTCACAAAAGATACTTTCATTTAGGTCAAATTGTGGTTGTCATACACAGGCATGGAAGGTCCCAAAAATGTGAGTTTTAAATAGTTCTTTTTGGAAACACCTAGTGAATTCAAATTTTTATTATCTGGGTATTAATATAAATTACATATTAGGAAAGTAGACTTTGAGTACTACATTTCATATTTCCAGCTTTTCTTAAGATTCAATCTTTAAGTGCTTCAAATTTTTTTATCAATTGGGATAAATTTTGAATAATAGGGAAAATAGTTCCACTTTTTAGCCAAAAAGTGGACTCAATTTCTTGCTAGCACCCAATAAGTGATAGAATAACTAAGAAGGGGGGGGGGGGGAGAGAGGGGGGGGGTGAATCAGTGACCTCAAAAATTAATCCAATATCAACCCAAAAAACTTAGTACCACAATTATAAGCCTCTAGTTATCTTCATTCCTACAAGATGTATGCCTTGAAATAATCTTATCAAATAACAACTGCTCGGAGTTCACTGCTAAACCTTATTCTTAAGCTTTACTGAGTAGTAGTCTATCCTTTACTGAAATATAGTAAATAAATTAGTGTTTACCGATCAATCCATTTTTAGTAATGTATAAAGAAAAACATAAAAGGAATGACTCATAAACACATTTGACACATGGATTTTTATCATGGTAACCCTATTAAGGGAAAAACCACTTGGGACTGGTAACCCAAAATTTTCACTCTTCTGAAGTGAGCTCAGTGAAGAGCCAACCTTGTTAAAGATTATAAACACACTATTAAGTGCGACCTTATTAGAGGATTTATCACTAAGAGTTCATCACTTGATATCTGGCATTTCACAATGTTATCTTCATGATAAACCTTTTGACACTCCTTGCGATGTATCTCAATATATAAAGGATTATTAGATCCTACTTGGTTAAGAGAATTTCTGATCCAATGGTTAAACTGAAACAGTATATGATCTGTTCATAAGTACAAATTAGACTTGCAGATGTTCAGATCTATTGTAAGCTCATAATACATTTTTGATCAATTTTTCCTTTCAATACCTTTTCTCCACTTCTTTATGCTCGGTGATGTTGTGCTTCTCTGTTGCTTGGTGTCCATAGAAATATTTAGCCCCATTCTTTAGCTTGCTTGATCAGGACTGTTTGAAGTCTTCTTCACCAGTATTCTCTTCATCATATTCTTATCTATTCATCCCTAATTCATAATGAATTAGCTTGTCTCTCTTATAGACATAATTTCATAGTTTGTAAGTCCTTGACTTTCTTATTCTTGGCGTGATCCGCAATTCTCACCTTTCTTGCTTTAAAGTTTAGTTCTATTTTATCCCGTAGATTTATGCTTGACAACTGGAATAAAACAACTTTAAAACTCTAGCTTATCACTGGGTTTTAACTTGTCGATGGAAAAAAATGTTATCAACCAGTTAACTCCATATTTAGTTCCTACCAGCTAAGTCTTTTATCATTTTTTGAACTTCAGTTCTTTTCGGTGTTTAACTCCTTGTTAGCTTGGTCTTGACTTCATTTGTCTTCAAGCATCTCTATCTATTGGGGTTGTCTGTCTGTCTGGAAACAATGTGAATTTTATTTCCGCTCAGGTATCACTCTGGTTCTGCTCGTCGGTAATACTTGCTTGGGTTTCTTGCTCTAGTATCACTGTGAATCTTCTCTCGGGGTTCTCTATCTTTTGAGGTGCACTATCCATCGGTGTTTATTTTCACTTAGTGAATACTGACCTTTTATGCATTACTAATAACATAACATTTATCTCTCTGGTTCTTTGAAGTCTTTGAAACTATTTATATAACCAATCAGATTATATCAAGTTGACATCAATGAAAGTACAATACATTAACTGATTTAATGTCTTGCATTAACTTTCTACAGCTCGATGATCATCAACTTAACATCTTCAAACATTCAATCAATTATGGTTCATCAATAAGATTATGTGATGCGTTAATATTATAATTCTAATATTAGGTTAAATAAGAAAATACGGATGGTTTTAGAAAAGATAGTGACAAAAAATAGATAGGAAGCTACAATGACCTAAAAGAAAGACCAAGAGTTGTACTAATTTGTAAACTAAATTTGGAGATGATCTATCATGTACAAAATTCCCTGGGAATTTTTTTCCCTAGGAACAAGAATCCTAGGGTATTTTTCCATGGGATTTTTCTCTATTCTAGTTATAGAGCTCTTAACAAAACCTGTACTTGTCAGATCAAGTACCAACATCTGTGTTACATGTCTTTGCACACATGAAAACAAGCAAGAATGTTAGATGAAGGGGTTTACCTTAGTCAGACCCTTATTTGGAATCAACCTTAAAATCAAATAAAAAATTTATTTCATATAACAGAGGCTAAATCTGAAAAAGATAATGTATCATATCTTTATAATGAAAATGCTTTGTTGAATGTGATCAAATATGGCTATGCAATAGCTTTGACTTAACAGGAAAACCAAAAAGGAAATTATGAAAGACAAAATAGGTCATGTGATGGATATTCTAATCTACCACAATGCTTGATTAAGAAGAAGAAATAAGATGTAGATGTGGGCATGTCACCTTCCTTGATAGAACACTCCTTTTCTAGGTCCTCAATGAAGGAAAGAACCTTGATCTGTATAGAAGAATACCTTGAATTCCTCTCACAACATCTTAGGGGTTAAAAAATAAGCACACTGAGTGTAGATCCAAATATCCCACTAAATCACCGAGATGGGACATTGAATATAATTTCGGCCTAATACTCAGAGGAAAAAATGCCCAAAATGTTATGTTCGAAAAAAGACAATGCCCTAGGTGGTATGTTCTACCAAATCTGAGATAAAATCAGGACAACAAATCCTGGATAATTAGGGCATGCCAAATTACATAGAACAATCAGTTCCAAGATCAAGATAAAATATGAAAGTCACAAATAGTAACATAGGGCCTAGGTCATGAAATAAATTATGTAATTGGAGGAAAAATAGACTAGTACATTTAAAAATAAGGGATTAACTCTATTTTGAACAAGATTGAAATGAAATAGGACTCATAATTAAATGCAGGTGTCCATAAAGTGCCATATGAAGTCATACTATGAAACCACACTAAGGTGGGTGCTAAATGATCATGAAAATGTACACACATATTAGGCTCTTATAATTTATGACAACGCAAATACAAAATAATTTTGCAATTCCTAAACACCAAGTGTGCCAAGAGAAATAATGATAACAACCTCCAACTTTAAGCAATGAAAACTAATGTAAAATAACAAAATTCTCAAAAAATACCTCATCTAGAGGAAATTTTGTCAAAGAAAATTTATGACAGTATATTATTTAGAAAAAATGGACTCAATTTGGATAAATTATGCGAAAAATAAATAAGGCATGTTTTATGCTCTTCCCAAATCCACAAAATCTCTTGGTCCCATAATACGACCACAAAGAATAAAAAAGAGCCCTTAGGACCAACTAGGCTCCAAGCACCAACCTCCAAACACAAAATGTGAGCAAAGTCAGAGTACTCTAGATAGAGGACTATGAAGAAAACATCACACATGTAAGGGAGAATTTCATAAGTGGTGTGAGCCTTAGTTTCTATTTATAAAGGACCACATAACAATATAAAGTCCAAAACTATATCCACTCTCCAATTTTTGGCTTAAAAGCCTATTATGATATAGTAAAAAATGCATAAAGAGGGGCCCACAACTTATTTTGCACGACAAAGAATTAAAGCCAAATAAAAATATTGATGCTAGTACTATAGAAAGTGAATGAAATATTTGTTAATTTCATTAAACTTTTCCAATAAAGACTTTAGAAATTGATTGAAATGTTTACAAATTTCATTAAACTCCTCCAATAAAAAAAAGTTTATTCAATGAGTATTTATTTCCTCAAACTAACTTAAAACAAAGCAAAAAATTTCCTCCACACTCAATGCCTAATCTAAAATGAAAACTACTACCTTCCAAAAATGTTTGAGGTAAAATCTACAAAAATCCACTAGAAAAATCAATTAATAAAATGACATGGTTTGTATCTAGAAATAGGTGTTAGCCACAAGAATATTCCTAGTCTACTAGCCAACAATTGGAACAATAATATGAACCCAATTAAAATTATTTTAAATTTATCAAATACTAGATGAAAATTTAGTTACCAAGGGGTTGTAGGGTCAATTGTTCTGATACCATGTTGAGACAATGAGGATCCGAACCTACAAACTAAAATAAACCTCAACAATAACAATGAGAAGAAACATATAAGAAGTTATATCATGAGCTAATGATTATTTCATTGATAAGAATGAGATATTACACATTATATAAACCACTAAATAAATAGCCAAGTGCTATGAGGTACAGGAACAAAAACCTTAAATTACTTCAATGGAAAACAATTAAATGCACCTAACATTATTAAATAATGTTCACCTATATGAAAATAAATAAATTAAATATGTTTACCTAAGTAAACTTAGGTAATTGTGAATGGTATAAATGCATACACCAACAAATCTATAATAAATAATTTGAATTTCTCTCTCTCTGCTATATCCTATATGCCTTCTTAATAATCCATTTGAACCATTTAAGGAATATAAATTCCTCTACTAACTAGTTTAAAAGACTACTAAAATAAACATAATTGGCTACATAATAGAAAGATTTACTGTAAAAGGTGATTAATGGGGGTATAAAGGGTGATATCGTAAGATTATGTTTTGAAAACTAATTTTGTATAAGTAAAATAATAATAAGAATTATGATAAAGCACACAAATAGAGGAAATCATGACTAAATTCTTGGCATAGTATAGATTGGATAAGGGAGACACCATTGAATGCAAATGGTGCATAATACCATAAGAATAGAAGTAGTATGTTTCAAATGCACGAGAAAGAGGAGACTCAATCATTAAAATAATGTAAACTCAAAGATGAGGTATATAAATTAAACATTCAACAATATTAACCCATGCTTAGTAATGCTAAATCATTGAGCATGCCTACATCTTACCAATCCCTCTCTAATTATCTTCTTCAAATATGGATTTTTTTGGCATTACCTCTCTTCTGGGTAAACGCACAATAATCTCACCCTTTTACAAAGGAAAAGGACGACAACACCAAAACTATAAAACTTCAAGGGCATAAAATTCATATTTCTGTTGAGAATTTGAAGGTGATGCAAACTAATGAAATGTGTGAAATAGGTTGAATTATATGCCTATATTTTTTTTTAAAAAAATTGAACCAAAATTAATATGTTTTTTGAATTTTTAAGGTCTATTTTTCATTTCGTGAAAAATACTGTAAATCAGAGAGTTTACTTCCCGCCAAATCATTATAAGTAAAACATTAGTTTTTCCTCCAATTTCAGAATATGTTTTATATGACATGTATAGCTAGTGCCCAAAAAAAGAAAGAAGTGTGTTCGGTCTATACTTTTCCTGTTATAAGTATTCAAAGTTGAACTTAGTTGAAATCAACCATTTTTGTCTCCCGCCATTTTTCCCCTATCAAAACTATACAAAAAAGAAAATAAATTACATATTATTGAAGAGGACTCTCCTCTCTAGTGTTATCTATGATTTTAAATTTTTTTTGAATTGATTTACTATTTTCTTACATTTTCTGAATCAACGACTTCCAAAAGCTTTAATAACCTACATGCATCTTTTAACAAATTTGTTCAATGTAATGTAGTCAAAATAATATAAAATTTATATGTCAAGAATCGTAGTTCCAAGATCTACAAAAGGGTACTTTTAGTTTTTTGACATTGTTAAGTTTCAATAGAGAAAAAACCAGCAGAAGTGAGCACTTGCTGATTTGGTGTGTTTTTGGAGG
>MU226527.1:311792-337273 GCA_018584345.1 Thuja plicata | reverse complement strand
TGAAGGCTGTTTCATTCTTAGGTTCAGTCTTCAATCTTGATATCTCAAATGTAGAGATTTTGCTGATCAAAGTCTCTCTCTTGAAGTTTTGTGAGAATTGCATAGTTTCCTCTAGAATGTTGATCTTATTTTCATAGTCTGATGTCAAAGTAGTTAACAACTTATCCATTATATCTTCTTCTGATATTTCTCCTCCATTGTTTCTAATTCCAGATACTGCTTCATTTATCCTTTGATTATAAGCTCTAACATATTCTTCTGGTAACATCTCAAGACTATTGTATTTCTTCTTCCATGTCTTTCTGTGTGCATTCTTTGCTTCAAAATCTCCTTCAAACATGTCTTCTAAATACTTCCATATGGTATATGCTTTGTCAATCTTCTTGATTTCATAAAATTCACTCTCAGATAAGTCACTTATTAGGGCTTCTTTGGCAATTGCATTATTGGTAAATGTTTCCTTTTGTCTATTAGTAGCATCCTCCTTTGCAAGGTCTTTCAGAAATGGAATTACAACCTCTTGTGTAGCAATCTCAAAGATCTCAAAGCCAACACATTGTAGATGTGTTATCATTTTGTTCTTCCAATCTAGATAGTTCTCTCCATCAAACTTAGGATTCTCTTTTGTGAAGTATGCCATCTGATATACCTTAAGCTATTAGGATTTCTCTCCAAGGCACTTGGCTCTGATACCAATTGTTGGAATACTTCAAGGATAACTGAGAGGGTGAGGGTGAATCAGTTATCAGCAACTTGATCTTTATCTTAAACTTATTAATCTAGATTGATACAAAGTAAATGCACATTTAGATAACACATTACACAAAACATCAATTTGGTTACAGGGAAACCAAATGGTAAAAACCCCGGTGGGAATTAGTACCCACAAAGAACTATACTATTTATAGTGATCCCTGTTAAAAGATCTTCCAACCCTGTTAGGATTTGTTCATTATAATGCAGTAGTATAGTGACCTGGTTAAGGGTCGAACCCTGTTAGGAGTCTTTTACAATAACCCTATTAGGGGTGGTGGACTCACTATCCAAGTGGTCAAGGCTACAACCTTCTGGTTATTTGATACACACTATATCAACAAGGTGAACTATTGTTTGTGACACTGCTTGTCTGATCAGTTCCTTTTGTGCACCGATTCTTTAACCTCTTGTAAAGTACTACAACAATATTTTTTGTATTCTGAAAGCTTCAACTTCAATATCTATATTATCAACATATGATAAATATAGCTCTACTGCTTGAACACTCTTCTCTACTTTTCTTATCTCTGGCTTTCTCAACTCTTCTTATCAAAAATGACCTTCTATAAGTACATACACCAAGTATGAGATCATGGGACCTGTTAGACAACTCTTCATAACATCCTTGTCAGCTCTACTAAGCACCCAAGCATAATTACAACTGTGAGAGTACTAACTGAATAGACGCATCGCTTCACTAAGTCGGCTTCACCAAATTAACCATAACTTTGCAATCTTCTTGAAATACATTTGGCGCCTTTAGATTAATATCAACAACTCATAACTCATCATGAATATACACATGCATATCCTGAAGATAGGTTCAACTCAATAAACATGTTACATACATTGGCCTTAAACCGTTATTCCTCCAAAACTATAACCGTCAATAACAGAATTACATATCTTTACTGAAACATCATATCTGGGTCTGCGTGTATCAACATAGCATAATAAACATGTCAACAACATGTATCTATCCACGCAAGTTTTCATGTCATCATATGGATAATTACATACAGAAGTGTTGCTGTGTATTATATGTTGTCATCAATGACAAACATACAGTCAATAAACTGTTCAGAATCAAATCTCCAACAAAACTCTCCTTCAAACTCAAAATCCAAAACAAATCCTTCAAAATGAATTCAAGAAAATGCCTCTATAATTTTTATCCTCTCCTCTCTCAGCCTCTCTAGGGAATTATATGGTAAAAATGATTGATTTTTCCCATATCATTCCTTCAAAAGGAGTTACATGATAATGAACTACTTTCCAACTAAAAATTATAACTATTGGTTTAATTAGCGCAAAATTTATAATGTTAACTCTCCCCCTTTTACTATTTACCATTATTGTTATTTATTGCCACTTTAAACTACACTATCTAAACCATCAATCTATTAATAATAGCCATGATAACCATCACAATATAATATTCCTTAAATTTGTGTTCATTTTAATGTACCAAAGTAAGTGTTCCTAGTTCATTCCTATCCCTTATATTAATATCACTACAATGATATTAATTTTATATTATTAATCTTTTAACTAAGCCATTAATTTTGACTATTCCCTTTGGTCTACTATTATATGATCAAATACAATGTCATCTTTTATAATTGCTATATTTTTATAATTAAGATAAAAGATCTTAAACTAATTCATTTCCTTACTAACCACTCAATATGAATCATTAATCAACAAAACACATTCTATTCCTAGATTCATTTTCTTTACTTATCTTTCCTACCAACGAGTAAAATATAAAGATTATCTTAACTTTAATAATCAACATAGATAAGGAATTTCTTCCTTTAACATTCACATAAAAAAATATGAATTAAAACATGCTCATTTCCCACTTTCTTTCACCTAGTTCATATCAACCCTTTTACATTACTTTCAAATGAAATTACATCCACATTTCATAATTACATCAATATGCCAAATTACATTAGTTTCCTTCTAGGAGTATACATTTACATAAATGAATATACAATAATATATCCCATCATGACACAAAGTACAAGAAGTCCTCAAGGCTACAAATCAGAATAGAACAAGTGCAAGGTCCATCAACGCAGTCTTGAATAGTACCTTGATACAGTAATATTAACCACCCAACCAAATGGAACTTGTAGGCACACTCTCTCGATCTAGGAGATAGACACCAAGGTACATGAAAGAAAAACAACAAAGAGCATAAATTAAGGTGGTAAACCCTTCCCCAAAACAAGGCATGAAAACATAATATAACAAAATGATAAACATCACAATGAAGACCAAAAATGATTCAAGCATTGTAACTCACAATACATTTATCAAAACTCGTAAAAGATATTAATCATTCATATATTCTCAAACATACATAGAAAGCATAATCTCTTTTCTAGGATCAGATTGTACCTCTGGTCATGTGTATATTTCACAAACGAAGAATCCAAAAGAGATCCAATCCAGTATCAATCCACTTTAGAAGAATTCCACTCCAAAATAAATCCAATACAAAATAAATCCTCTCCAAAATCAATCAAAAATCTCTCTCAAAACCTAGGGCACTCATACAAAGTATTGAAAAATAAGATCTCCCACAAACTCTCCTTCAAATTCGAAATCCAAAACAAACCCTTCATCATATATCTAGACCATCATGAATAAGGTAAACGAGATTAAGGGTTAGAAGATAATTGTTAACATAGCCAACATGTAATCAGGGTTAGTCTCATAATCATAAACATAAACCATTAACGAGATTGTAACATCATAATCATAATCATGTAGTGAAGCATAAATGAATAAGGAACATGCACATATCCATATATTAATCTAAAGCATAAACATATAAACGACATAATCATCATCTAGAGCTATCAAGGAAGACATAAATATAGTCCATCAAATGATAATAGTGTTATGAAAAGGCCCTGTCACACATGCAGAAAGCAAGTATGTGGGAGGGTATTATAACATATCTGATATATACTCCAAGTTTTTTTTTACTTAGATAACAATATTGGACAATAATGAAACAAAAAGGGAGAAATGGAAAAATTACAAATCATGGAACTCAATAAGGGAAAAAATGAACTAATACCTCATCTACCATATTTGATGTCTGTCGGAAAGCCTAGAAGCAGAAAAGAAAGATGCATCCTCTTTACCGATGAATAGTTCTGATTGTTGAACGGCCAGGATATAAGACTGTTAGAACAACTAGAGACAAACTACTTCTAGACATAAATAAAAGCACTCTTAACTCTTTTCGATTCAAACCTGCACTGCCTAGAATATGTGTTTGTCTCTTCTGGTGTAACTTAATAGGGACAAAATTAAATGTTAATGGACTTTTTATTGTGTAACCATTGCACATCTATGATATAATATGATTATTGAAAAAGATCAATAGTCCATATCGTAGTTTAGTGCAATCGTTGCAAAATAAGGCATAGTAAAGATGAATAGGTCATGAGGAAAATAAAGAGTTTACTATTTCAACTCAACTTTTAGTTGATCTATAAAAAGTTTAAAAAAATATTAGAACGCAGATTAGCATAATAAGATCAGATCAACTCAGGATTTCTAAACTCCTGCGAACCCAGGTTAACAAAATCAGATCAAGAAAAGATCTTTGAATGCCTGGGCCTGAGTCAAGAGAGAGTGGTGGTAAATGGGCACACCTGAATCATAGATGAATTGGGGATTGTAAAAATTCCTATAGCTCAGGGATAAGACATCTCAACAGCAAAGAAGGGATCCTAAATTTAAATTCTAATTGACCTAGATAAAAAATTCCTCTAATTGTCTAAGAGTCTTATAATATCCTGGCTCTTCACAAATCCAAGGTTCCAAATTTAGATGTGCTGGGCTCAAACTCAGGATGTCCATTTGGTGCTAGAGTGCTCTACCAACTCAGCTACTAGCCCCTCTTAGGTAATCCATCCTTGATCCGAATATGACTTATTTTCAATAACCCTTAAAATTATGGTCAAACCTCACGAGACTCTTAATATGACTATACTATATGTTAAACTACAACTCATTTGAACAAGCTAAGACATAAAATCCAGAACCTTCCATTTATGACTAGAATATTTCTTGACCAGTTCATTAGTCTCTTCCTTCAAGAACATCGTCTTCTCTCTCTTCCTTGAAGACAAATCTTCTTCTGTATAGTTTGTGAACTTCCCTATAGCATTATATTCTCAGGCTATCGGGCGTTCGCCTTATACTGACCCTTCAGAATCCTCGAAGAGTGCCAGTGCAAGAATTATCCTCTGAACACCAGCAATCCATTGCACCCTAATAATTCATATTTCGCTTCGAAACTGAAATCACTTTAGCAAATTTCTATCAATTAAACTTGTGTTTTTGCAAGGCCATTATAGGCTTTTATTTAAAAACTAGACGCGGCAAGTGATAACGAAGCCTTCGCAGCAGTTACACCGGAAGAAACCTCTACGCGTAGACGCTGCTTCGAGTGACTGGCATTCAAATATCTTCATGAAATTTTAAAAAGAACGCAACATGAAATACAAATATTTGCAATTTCCTGGATTTTGCGAAACAACGCGTGGAGTACGCTGCTTCCAGTGTCATGGACACAACACGAAAAACAAATAAATGAAGTTTCATGGACCCTGCGACCTAACGTGTACACGGTGCTTCAACTGAAACTTCATCATAGCTGATGATAGAGCTCCCTCATTGGTTACATCATCTATTTGTGATATACAAAGCCACTTCTAACGGCCTTGCAAACACAAGTATTTCGAGGAAATTTGTTGGAGATATTTGAGAGCAACATTTACGCGTTACGTGCAGCATCCGTTAAATTCTTCTTATTCTTCTTCTTCTTTTCGTCTTGTGTTCCTTCTTCTTTCAAGGAAAGCGATGCGAATTAATTAAATTGAATTTCATGAATGGAGCACGACAACGCGTAGAGGCTGCTTAGACTGCAACTTCACTATAGCTCACCCGAATGTTCCGCTATTGATCTCCGCGTGGATTGGTCCTATAAAAGTGCATTTGTAATGGTTGAAGACCCACATAATTACTTGAAGGAATTTTGAGTTCCAGAGGGGTCATTGCGGGGAAAATTACTCTGGTATGAAATGAAGGTCGTTGTGGAGAAGATTGCTAGAAGGAAGAGACCAGATTTTAACAATTTTGAAGATGGACAACCGCAGCTGCACCGTTTGATTTCCAGAAGAGCTAATAAGCCCAACTCCTGTGATTTTGGATGCTACTTGGTCCAGAGCAAATTTGGAAACTTTGCTCTTTGAAGCGCCA
Source organism: Thuja plicata (assembly GCA_018584345.1). Classification (NCBI taxonomy): domain Eukaryota; kingdom Viridiplantae; phylum Streptophyta; class Pinopsida; order Cupressales; family Cupressaceae; genus Thuja; species Thuja plicata. Next base: position 331,225 of record MU226527.1, on the reverse strand, counting down.
GGATAGAAGACTCTTAGAACAATCAGAAGGAATTTTACCAGCCCTAACACCTGGATTATTATCAATTCCCTTTTCTGTGCTAGGACGCATCGTCACTGTTCTGCTTCTGGTGTTTTTCATTATTTTATTTTAATATTATATCTTATAATGATCAAATTAGCAGTTAACAGTGACTTAATATCACGCTTAGAATGAATGTAAACAATCATTCTATATTATTAGCCATTATTTAGTTTAAACCGAATAACTGATTAATATCTAGAAACAATTCTTTTAAACAAACATCAAATCCAAACACTTCATATGCAAATCTGAAGAGCTACTATTTTTGCCCTAACTGTTCTGGTTGTTCTAAGAGTCTTGTATTCTGGTCCTTCGATAACCCGGTGTACTTAATCTTTCGACAAAGAAGATGCAGACACTTTTCTGCTTTCGGCAATCAAGTAAAGGTGTGTTAATTAATATCCAGCAATTGATTTTGGCTAGTTGACCGTTTGTAGTCTTTTATATATATTTTTTAATTCTTTAATGTTTAGTTTTTTAAATTTACAATATCTACTTCCTTATTCTTATCATTCAGATAAGAATCTAATACAAGTACGAGTAATTCGGAATATCCATAAACATAAAAAAGTTACTCTGAATTACCGAACCGTGAAAAGATCAATGCTGTTTTTTTGCCGTGTATACAATAAGACAATATATGCATGTTACTTAATGGCCATGCATGTAACCTTTTGAGACTTTGCAGGTTGAATATTCTTTATTTGGACATTTTTACATTATAGAGTGATGTTGATTCACACAAGCTTTTGTGTCTTCCGAAACTCTCTTTCATACAAGTAGGTTTTGCTCGTCAGGTTAATCATTTCACGCATGGAGGTAATGTGGTGAATATGCTTATAGATCTACTTCAATAATAACTTTTTTCTTTAGAAAAAAAACATTTCTTAAAAAGTCAATGGAAATGCCTAGAGCTTGGCTGATAGGATAAGATTTTAACAAAGTTTTCTTAATTTTAACTCTATGATTAAAGATATTTTTTCTCTAATGACAAACTTTCATTTATACTTTTTAAACAGACTAGATTACATTTGAAGATGCGTAGATTATCAAGGCAATCATAATTGTAATTGATATTTTTATTTTCTCTTATTAATATTTTCAAAGTGTTTTAAGTTTTAAAGGATGTTCATATTCTTTAAGTATGTTAGGCTTATACACCCTAGCATTTCAATTTTATTTGAAGTATGGAAATTTCTTTCAAGGAATTTTTTTTTTTTTTTTAACTATTATTTATTTCAAAAGATGAATATCTAATTTTTTTTGTAGATTTATTAGGTTAATATTTCGGTGCATCTAATATTACTAAGAAGAAATAAGATCCAGCTTTGCTTGAATATGAGTTGATTTAAATATGAATAATCTCTTGTTAGAAACTCTTAATAAACAAGTAAAAAATATTATTTGATATCAAACTCTAGAATATTTAAATGCATCCTTTTAGATAAGGAATGCCATAGTTACAACATCTCTTTTGGGACTATCACCAACTTAAATCATATGAATCTTCTAAAAAATCTATACAAGAGAACAAAATTATTAAAGAACAAATTTTGGAGGATAATCAAGGGCCTTTTATAATCCTTTTGTTAGTGGATTTCCCATGGGTTATATGAATGACAGAGACCATCATATCCTCTAAATCCTACAATACCAAAGTTGTTAACAAAAATAAATCATGTTTTCTATGCTAGTAAACTAACCACCAAATTTTAGGATGATAAAGATGAAAACAAGGAAAGGGTGATAGAGTTTTTTTTTTGATCAAATAGTGAATGACCAAGAAAATCATAATAAATATACGAGGTGAAATCTTTTTTTATCAAGAAACAAGATCATATAGATAATGATCTATATTTTAGGGTATTTTTTGATGTACTTGATGTTATAATTAATCTCCATCATGCTCCATTTTTATCAGACAAGTCTATTATTTCTTCTCAGAAACATCTTTTTTTTGTAGTACATTTGAGAAAATTGAACATGTCACTAAACCCCTAGACTGGACATTGATAAACAAGAAATTATTTTTATTTCTCATCCATATGTAAACTTGATATTAGATTCTTAAAAAATGGAAAAAAGATCATTCAACTTATAATATAGGTATTAAATAAAGTTAGAATAGAAATAGAGATTAGAGGCATGAAATGGATAAACAAAAATTATTTGTATTTTTCATCTAGATCATTAGTTGATATAGGGCTCTTTAATATAAAAAAGTATAATTCAAATTAGTATATGGGTATTAAATAAAGCTAGAATAATAGAGGAGACAAGAGGCACTCCTAGTAGGTCATATTGTTGACAATAATAAATCCAAACAATTGGGAAAACATCTATTCAATAAGGGTCCTCTCTATTTCTAGTAGATTTTTCCCTCCCTCAACCATTTTAATTGAATATTCATTGTGTTGTATGAGGTCTTAGTAGAAGACCTACAAACAATATTATTAGAAGAGTAATTGAATATCTCAAACCTTTTATATTCCTAATTCAAGAAATTAAGCTTCGCAAAGATTATATAGACATTTTCACTTGTAGATTTGGTAAATATTGGGAATAATTACAATTTCTACTCACTATAATTGGTAGTCCTTTTTAATGCTTGTGGTTTTATGTATTTTTCTCTTAAATGTTTATTTCACTCTAGTAGTCTTTCTTTTAAACAAACTCTCTCATTTAAATTTCAATTTCCTCATTACTAATTGTTAGTTTCAACAATATCTTCTATGGATGGTTATAATTTTTGGTGGGTTACATGTTTGCAGGTTCATAGGTATAGTTTTTTACTTCAAACAATTGAAGATATAGGGATGCTTATAATCTATATTGTTTGGACATATTTATCGTTAGTGATTATTAACATTTTAACAATCTTCAACTTGATTCCTTAATTCTAGACAATGTAGATTTTCATTATCAGTCCATATTTTTATATTATGTGGGATATTTTAAGCCATAAAATATCACTTTCATATTCTAATTAATGTGGTTAATCAATAAGATTTGGAAAAAAATATTATAATTTTCTAATAGTAAGCTAGACCTTATCATGATGTATATCAATATATTTTATTCCATGAATTATATTTAAAATAATAGAAAATGAAATGAAAGACTTCTTCTTTATGTGGAAATGCTCCCCAAAGAAGAAGAAATATTTTTATCAAATATAGGATGGATCCAAGATCGTATTCAAGACCATGGATTTAGTAGTGATGTTTTAATTTTATACTTAGTTAGAAACTAATAAGCTTTCAGAAGACATCATGTAGTGACCAAAATACCATGCTAAATGGTTATTAGAAGGGGAAAATAAATTTTAATTTCTTCCATATTTAAATGGTATTCAATAAGAGGATGTGTCTCAGAGTTGATTTCATTCAAGATATTCAATATGAAGTTAATATTTAAAAAAAAAAAAATCTTTTATGAGTTGTTCAAAGACCCCCCATATGTTGTTTTTGTTGATAACATATGTATCATTTTGATCTACACCTTATAATTATCCTCTCATTAATATACATTGTTCAATTTCATAATTTCCATGGAGAGACTAGATTGTGTTAGTAAAATGAGAATGTTGTCTGATAAGTTGTATCTAAAAGTTTATTTGATAAGTTGCATCTAAAAAGAAGGTTGTATTCTTTAAATGTGACAAAAATTTAAATCTGTTCTTGATTAGTTTAGTGCATTTAATTTTATTATAAGTCACCTTTCATCAATAAATGTTAAATTAAAGGATGAGGGTAAGTGTATCTTTTTCTTTTCTCTTTGCTTGAATCTTGGGAAAATATAATTATTGTAAATAGAAGAGGTAATATAGATCAAAATATGGACAAATTTCTCCCATAATTCTTCTTTAAAAAGATAGAAGAATGTCTATGAAGTTGTCTCACAATATGTCTTGCATGTGTGAGGAAGGCCCAAAGAGAAAGATCATAAATCAGATAAAAAGAGAGAGAAGTTTTAAGGATGTTCAAAGACCCATAAAATGAATAGAATAATATATTAGAATTATGGTAAAAGAGTGCATGTGAATGTTGGAATATATATTTATTTTTCTATTCCTCCAAGTTATGCAACTATGCAACCTTGGTTGCTAAAGGTAGTTACTAAACTTCTTCAATTTCTCCTCCTTTTATATTCTTATTCTCCAATAAGGAAAGATATAAAACATTCTAATATAATGTTCCTCTTTCTTAGTTGGTTATATAGAATTGAAACTTTTGTGCCTAACCTCCATTGGTGTTGGAAATGAATGTTGCAATGGAAGGAGAAAAGTAGTATATTTAGGATCTCTCTTATTCCAATCAATTGAACTACTATCATACTAGATAAGGAAGATTTTTTGTTTGGTTGGTGGAGGTAAGTTACTTTGTAAGGCATCAAGAAATCTCATTGTTGTTTGATTAGTTGACCACACTATATGCTACTTGTAAAGAGATTTTTTGAGACAAAAATAATAGGGAAATGAATGAAAAGGTTTCATAGTGAGGGTGGTTCTAGTGATGTGCCAAGCTAGTTAGTAAAAATGATTTCCACTGTAGAAAGAAACCCATCCAATGTTTTGCGTACCAATTCTAGGGTGAAAGGTTGTGCATGTTAAATCACACTATTCATAGTCTCTCTTGGGAAGAAGGCATTCTATGGGCCATAAAAATTCCATTATGAAATGTTGAGAGCATCTTCGTAGACCTGTGAAGTCTTCCTACATTTGAATTTCAATCTTCAATGCATTGAACAAAGACAAGTCTGACAATGAAATGTTTTAGGTACTTAATAGATGCATTTAGAAATTCAATCGATACTTTAGATTTATAAGTTGTAGTATTTTGAAAATTTATGGCATGTGGTTTATACTACTAGAAGGGAGATTAAGTATCAAAGAGAAATTTTTTTATCAAATTAAGTAGAGTGAATAGGGAATTGAATTTATTTTGTTAATGCTATCATCACATTGTAATAACTAAAGCAGTTAGAGGTTTATGGAAACTTTAACAATAATATAACAAAAAAATATTAAGAATTTGATTGCATTTAAAGAGTAATTATTAATTCCAGACATAACAACAAAAATGACATAAATCCTGACTATTGACAACCTTAAAAAAAGAGGAATGGTTCTGCCAAATAGATGTTTTTTATGTAAACAAGAGGAGGAATCGGTCTTCCATCTGGCTATTGATTGTGGTTTTTCTAGATTCATTTGGTGTCTTACCCTGCAAACATGGAACATACACTAGTTATTCCCAAACAATATGGAGAATTTTTTCAAACAATGGAGGAATGTTGTTGTTCCTATTGCTAGCTCTATGTGGAATATTATAGCCCCCCATATCATCTGGAAACTTTGGCGTGAAAGGAATGATAGATTTTTCCATGATAAGGCCTCTCCTCTAGAGATCATAGTGGAAACGATCAAAAGAAGCATCATAAAGAATGATAATTTGGTTAATGGTGAAATGCTGGTGTTTTGAATCGTCCTCTAGCTCTGCCTTCTTCTAGGTGGGAGAATGCCATTTGGATTTCCCCTCCTATTGGCTGGGTTAAAGCTAATTTTGATGGGGCTGTGAAGGGGAACCTTGGCCTTGCGATTTGGCGTGGGATTATCCGTGATGACAAGGCCATTTGCCTTGCGATTGTGGCCTTCTCTATTGGGGTCCAAACCAACCACCTTGCAGAAGTGATGGATCTCCTTCAAACTCTAAAGCTAATCAATAATTCCATGCCCTCTAATGTTTGGATCAAAGGTGATTCAATGAATATCCTAAATTGCATCAAAGGGAAATCTGAGTTGTCATGGTCTATCAAAGCGATCATTGATGAGGCCTCTTTAATCATTAATTTCTTTCCCAATGTAATTATTTCACATACCTTTAGGGAAGCGAATGGTACTACGGATGAGCTGGCGAACATCATAGTTAGGGCTGAGGGCATCATGACATGGCACAAAGTTACTGATTTGATGGTTGAAGTTAAGGCTAAGTTGGCTTATGATCTGACTCATAGCAAATGAGTAGATTTGGAAAATCTAAAAAACCTCTCATGATTTTATGACATTCATTATTTGATGTTTATAGGGTTATGGAAAGGTGTATCTTTTCCAAGAAGGTTTTTTGTAAACACACATTCATTTGCAGTTTTCAAAATTTGAGCTTGAAGTTTTATCGCTATCTCTCTATCTATTCTACCATTGCTATCTATCTTCAAGACATCATGGGTGGTGGGTTAAACAGAAAGGATCCCAAAAACTATAACAAATGGAAAACCCAAACTAACATTTGGGATAAACTTAAAGGTGGAGGACTCACTAGCTATATAGAGTACCTTCATGGCTCCAAAGATATTGTCACGAATGATTTTATTGAAATTTGGAAGGATGAGATAGTGGTGATTGGAGGCATGGCTGTTAAAATTACTAAAGATTTTATAGCGAAGGTTACAAGCTTAAACTCTAAAGGATTAAAATTTTATAGAGATAAAAAAAATTCTTAGAAAGCCATTAAGCATTTCCCGAATGATAGAGATGAAGCAGACAACCTAGTGAAGGACTCTGGTGGGTGATATGATGTTAGTTCTATCAAAGGTTTCTAGGCTAAAGTTCTCACGGTGATTATGGAGTATGTGTCTTTGGATGGAAGATACAAAAGGGATCATTTCTATCACTTTGTGCTGTTGGGCCATTTCTATCATAAGGTGAGAATTTCCTTCCTGTACTATTTGTTGCAGTCTCTCCGCCATAGCATTACTGAGCATAGGCAGAAGGATAGTACGTCTATTCTTCATGAGGCTTTATTCTCTTGATTGTTGAACATGTTAAAAATGTGGTGGCCTCTAATCCTCTTATTAGTTTCCTGAAAGAATCAGGTTCTGCTAAGGTTGGTAAATGGCTTAGGTCTGGAGATGATAAGGGGTTTTTGACTATTAAAAATTTAAAGTTTGAGAAAAAATTTGGGTTTGGACACAAACTCTGATGCTGTGAGTGTAGAAGGATATGATTCCTAGTTCAATGATGATAGCAAAGAGTCTCTGTCTACCTCGGTGAGTGCCTTTGTCGAGGAAGAGGTTAAAACTAAGGAAACCCCCAATGTTAAGGTAGCCCACACTGTCATGGATAAAAATAAATTGCCTGATGTTGCTGATGAGGATGTGAAAGGTCAAAAAGTCCCCATTCTGGTTAATCATACAAGTTTAGAAGAGTATGACATCCCTATCTCTCCAAAACTTGAGGTTCTTATGGAAATGCATCCTGAACAAAAAGAGGCTGATACCCCAGAACAAGACATTATTGATAAAGAAGCTATCCCTGCCTCTTCTAAGGATATCCCTTTTTCTAGGTTGGTTGATATGCATGAGAAGAATGTCCATCTTCTCCAGGAGGACATGGATGACAAGATCGAGCCCCCATTTGGGGTTCTTCAAACTGCTAAAGCTATGTCTTTGTACTCATTTCATTTGATGAAATGGGTTTTTAAAGAAATCAAAAGTCTTCATCTCAACTACAGAGCTTTGTCTTCTCGTGTTGATCTTATTAACTTTGGGTCGACGAGGGTTGCTGGTAATAAGAATGCAGAGGATGGGAAAAATTTGTAAGCTCTGCATGAGCATCTGGAAACCTTGGAGAATAATATGAAAAAACACATGATGGACAATAATGTCTTCAAGGGCATGATTATGGAGTGTTTTAACTCCATAAAAATGGAAATGGATTCTCTTATTGTTGTCAAAGACAAAGAGGATATTGATGCTGAGAGTTCAGGAAAGCACACATGCTCTGCTAGGAAGAAGAAGATTCAAGATAGGATCTCAGAGCTGTCAAATTTCAACGTAGTCATCAAAAAGGTTGTTGAAGCAAAGAAGGTAGCGAAGGACACACTGCTATAGCTGGCTTGACTCTGGTGTTCCCCTTTTTTTTTGGTGCTGCATCTTTTGGTTTCTGGTTCCTAGAGTGGTTTGGTGGTTTCTAGTTTTTTTGCCCTGGATTTTTAGTCTTGTCTGGGTCTGTGGATTGGTTTTTAGTCCTGTTTCTGTTTAGTATCTTTTTCGCTACTTATATCTATGCTTTTCTTGTAAGGGGTTTTGGGTCCTGCTAAAACTTGTTTTTACCAGTAATCAAAAAGAAAAATGACATAAACATTGGAGCATTAAATTTCCTTGAAGGATTGAAGATAAATCAAATGACACTTATCAAGAGCCTACACAAAGAAAGAATGAAGCTCTTCCATATGAAAAGCCACAAGTAGTTAAAGATCATCTCAAAAATATGATTATTATACATAAAATAATTGGTAATATCATTGGGAAGACCTTAAACCTTGTTCATATGAAGCCTAAACTGATAGGAAATTGTCTGCTAGATTTTTGGTTTTTATACAAGCCTATGAATCATGGAAGGCTTACTCCATTGGATCCTAAAAGACAACACAATCACATCAGTATTCTTGTTAATTATGTTGTTATTTAATATAGTGCCAATATAGCCATCTTTGATGAAATCCATTTTGATAGGGAAGAGGTGTTAGTTGTAGTTTTAGCAATTTGTGAGGGAAACCAACTTGTCATGCCTGATACTCAAATTATGTTGTATCAACCAATAGATAAAATAAATAGGAAAATATGTAATATTGAGGACATGGAGTCCCCAAATGTTACTATTATTGAAGATTATAGTCTTGAAGATACTAAAAATATACTCACCCTTTGATCCTTTTATTTTTGAGGCTAGTGCCATGAGAGAATGGAGAAACTTCCATTATCTCAAGTCAACTTCTCACTTTGAGATGGTATTCTACATGAGAATTATTTTTGGATTTTTTTCCCTTTATGTTGTCCATTTTATTTTATTTTTTAATCATGATGAAAAATGTATGTGTTTTGAGGATTCATTTTCGAGACAATGGTGTTGAGATCAATATGGTTTACTATTACGAAAGCTTTAGAGTATATGATAAAGGATTATACCCTTTCATTGTAATTTGACAATGATAGAGATCTATTGTATCTCTTAGGGATCATTATTGAATAATTACAGGTATTGTTTTTTGAGAACTTTCTAGACAAATATCTTAAGAGAACACCTAAATCTACACCTTTCTGAGGGTCAAGAGACAGCTTGATGGATCCCACCATGTTCAGGATTTTTTTCTTAATGATAATTTTTTTCTCATAAATATACATTTATAGTATGTTATAACTTTTCTTTATGTAAGCCTTAATCAAAGGGTCCATAATATGGCAAGTTAAATTCGATGCTTTTAGGAAAAATGTACTAAGGAGATTGTTGGCATAGATAGTTATTTCACATTCTTGCTAGTTATGAAACTACAAAATGTTGGTTATGACAATTAGTTAGTCCATTATTTATATTTCTCCTCTATTTCCTTATTCTCAAATATGGAGACATATAAAGCATTCTAATGTACTCTCCCTCTCTCTAAGTTAGGAAGGAATACAATTTTAAGAAGAATATTTTATATCTCTCTTTAAAATATTCCTCCAATGATGATTCCCATGCTTTGTTTATTTATGTTAACACTATTAGTGATGATGCTTGGCTTATAGGTTAAAGTGCCTCTTGCCAGATGGATCCCAATGGTTTAAAAAAAAATTGGAGAAAGATTGCAATATGAACCTTAAAATGAATATTATTAAAAATCCGCAACTTATATCACACCTCCTCAAAGTGTTTGTAGAATCAAAACAAAACCATTACACATGAAATGCCATATTTATACTTATTTATATACATGAAGAATAAATGTTTCAATGTAAGATAAACATATCTCATGCATAAATGATAGATTTAGTGCCTAGTAACATCAGATAGAATGTCATGAACAATAGATTTAATTGGTGAAAGAGAAAATAAACAAGGAAGATACTTGGTTAATGTATTTAATATGAATTCAAAACTTTTAACATATTATTGAGTTTACAAAAAGATCAAGAAACATTAAGACAAATAAGGTAGCAAGATATCTTTGAAGAGGTACAAGTTTTCAAAAAATTTCAAATGTAAAGCCTTGATGTCTTCCATTAATTATTTTCCTTCACAAGGATAAGGTTTCTTCATTAGATGAATAGATTATTATTATATTATTTTCCAAAGGAAGAAAAGAAGAGATTCTTTTACTACTAGAATAATGAGCCAACAAAAATGAACCACTTGTTCTTTTTCCCCATTTCCTTACATCTACAATCTAGAATGAATGTTCATGAAACACAATTAAATACTCTAAAAGATGACAACTTGGGATTGAAATGAGACAAAACATCCTTTAGATTTATATTCCAAATTGTCATATGAAGAATATGTTAGCACAATAATAGTCAACCAACACAACTAACAGGGGGGGTGGTGTGGGGTGAATCAATTGTGTGCCAAATAGTTCAACTTTATACTTATAAACCAATTATTCAATGCAAATCTGACCACATCAAAAGAAACACCATAACACAAGAAATTGTTGTTGAGGAAACCCTGCTAAGGGAAAAAACCCAAGTGGGAATTAGCACTCGCAAATAATGTACTGAAAGTATTATATCCTTTTTAGGAGAACATGCCTTGTTAGGAGCTGATTATTACATATATTAAATAGTACCTATTAAAGGATAGATCCTGTTAGGAGTTAAGAGAAATAATAGGCTCACTGCCCATATGAGAATGTTAAATCCACCTTCTAAAATTACTATCCAAAGTACAAATATAGAAGTATACAATAACCAGTGACCCGAATCATAACAACTTTATTTGCATTAAAAGTTTTAATTAAGTTCATCACAATCAATATCTCTACTCTACATCAAGAAGACTTCATAATTACAAGCTTGCAGCTTCCACACCCTACTTCCATACTACCTTATCAAGAAACAACTCTCCTTTATACAAGTTACAATAAGCAATTTGGTCGGCCTGTGAAGACTCTCCCAATGCACAAATAATTACATAAAACCTTGCTAAGATACATGTGATACCTTAAAAAAGTAAACATTAATTACAAATCATAAATTATACTCCAAGATCCATAATCCACCCTCACCATCCTCTAAAAATGCTACATCACTATAGTCAGCCACAAATAGGTCTTCACAAGATCACACACCTTAGCTGATATCACCAATAAACCACCGAGCCAAGAATCATAGATAACATTCTTCAACATTTCTTCTACCCCACGTTAATCTTGCATATATAAACTCATGCTCACATCCAAGTTAACTTGAAAAATCAAAGACAAACTCTGTCATAATCCTTTATCACTATTTTGAAACCAGTCTCTCCCAAACCAACTATAAGTTATTCAAACATTAATATAATAACAAGCAATATTAGACATAAGATCTCTACTCATCCCCTTATTTAGATCCATTCTTTCATTCTGTAAAAGTCCTTACAGTGTTCATACACATTTGTAAGTCTTTCCTGTACCAGTGATAACTAGTCTGTCTGAGACTTCTAAAGTATTCAACTGAAACATATGTTGACATCAATGAAAAAAAAGAAATGTCAACACCTCTAACATAAAAAATTCCAAAAATATCCCCTTTGGAATTGATGGAAACCAATGTGAAAATCTATCAACCCAAAAGTATCCTTCTCAATACAATCTTCTGAATATCCTCTTCACAGCTCCCCCTAAAATAGTAGGGACTTTAAACTTGTATCTCTCCCCCTTTGACATCAATGGAAAAAGGTTCCATATCTCTTAACCTTCTCTATCCTTCCCACCTATGAAAGGTGTATCTTTGTCATATCTTCATTCCTGCAATAACGAGGTTCTTGATCACCCAAATGTGTTATGTTGTGTTCCTGCGATCACTCCCCCTAAGGAGTGGATCCAAGAATCAAGTCCAGGAATGAGATAGATTTGATAGCCACTGGAATGATACAGTTTTGCATCATATAGTTTTCACAAGGATGGGTTTTCACCCGAAGCATACCTCTTAGATACTCAAAGGCATCTTTTGACAATTTGGTTTTTTGAATATATCTGCTATTTTCTCATTTGTACTAATGTACTCTAATCTAACTTTCTTTTCTGCAACCTCATCTCTCAAGAAGTGAATTTTGATTGAAATGCATTTGATCTTTGAATGCATAACATGTTTCTTTGACATGTTCACTATACTTTTATTATTACGATGTATAACCACTAGCTCTTCAAAGGTTATTCCAATGTGCTTTAGCATCTGCTTCATCCAAATAATCTATGTATAATTTATATCAGCAACAACATACTCTAATTGAACAGTAGACTGAGATATATAATCATATTTATTACTTAGCCATGAAAGCAACCTCTTTCTAAGGAAAAATGCACCACCACTTGTGCTCTTCCTATCATCAATACTGCCTTCCAATTCAACATCAATATAAGCATGCACAATATAATTATCAGATTTTTCATACCACAAACTATATTCCAATGTTCCTTTTAGATATATGAATATCCTCATAACTACAGAAAGATGAGTTTCATTAGGATCTTCTTGGAACCTCACAACAATTCCAACTGCGTTAGGTCTCAAAGATTGATTGCTATCTATACAACCTTTTGTGATCTAAACTCTATAGATAGTAGTATTGACCACTTCTCTCCAATGAAATACAATACCTTCAAGAATTATTGTCCTGGAAGCATCTGTTATTGTTATAATTCTTCTCTTTGCAATCACATTCTGTTGTGGTGTCCTAGGAGCTAATGTTTGTCTATGTATAGTCAGAAAATGGAAGCACTTCCATTGTAGACTGGTTTAGCCTTTCGAGTAAGTGGTTTTAGGGTCATTTCAAGTGCCTTAAATGGGTTCCTAATTTAGACCTGACTTCCCCCCTGTTCTGCCCCAATTCTCCACATTTCTCTTGCCAATTTCTGGCATTCTGGACTGCAAATCTGAGATATTTGACCTCAGGGTCAGGGTTGAACTTTTGGGTCGATGATGACCTTGACCTTGACCTAGGTCAAGGTTAACCTCACCCCTAACCTAGGTCAAGGTCGACCTTGACCTTGACCCAGGGTCTAGATTTCAGGGTCCCAAAGTTTCTAGATGTCAGTCTTTGAAAATGGTTAATTCTCGCTTCCAGGTCGACTGTTTCGGGTTTCGAAGTGATGATTCCTAAATTATATTTGACATAGGTCCTCTCATAGGGGTAAAGGATTTAATGGGAATTTAATTCTCCTATGTCATCCTCCTTAGAAGATTTTTCCCTAATTTCATATAAAAGGAAGTTTTCTCCTCTCATTTTCTCTAAGCGATATTAAGCATAATCAACTATCACTAAGAGATATTGAGAAACTAAGTCCTCTATTGAAGCCTAAGAATCATCAAGTGAAGATTCAAGAAAGAAATCAAGCAATATTTGAAGAAAGGATTCATCCATCATCAAGCATCCTTTCATCAAAGAGATCCATGGGAGGCCATTGAAGGATTCAAGCTACATAGTGCACTTTTTGGTGATCTCTCCATTCATCTTCTTCCAATCCTCTTCATATTCAAGAACCCATTCAAGATTTGGTGTTGGATATCAACAAGAAATTGATTGAAGACATCCTATCTAATAAATTCTAGATCTATTGGTGCATACCTACTTGTGGATTCAAGGATTCAAATCCTCCACAAGGACTTTTGCAAGCAAGTTGAATTTATGCATTTACTTTGTTTACTTCTGCAATTTCAATTATATATATTTGAGGTTAATTCCAAAATTGGGGTTTGACAAAGGAAAACCCCTCCCCCTAATAAATAAATCTCTTTCTCTTCCAGGTACAGGTTCAGGATTGAAGATTTGAACTCAGATTTGGATACCCTTTTCAGTGAACTATCAAGATTCGGGAATAGATTTTCTGTCAGACCTGTGCAGGCCAGGGTTGAGATTATTGGGTTAGGGGTGAGATTAGTGGATCAAGGTCAACTTTTTTTCTCAAGACTATGTCAGATCGAAAAAATATTTCTGGGTTTTGTTTGTCTCTGTGTTTCCTTTCCGAATCATACTTTAGATTTTCCAAAAACAAAGCATAGAACTTAGAAATTAGCATTCTTTGATCTGAAATTCTTTAAGGTTAGTACTTCCTCTCATTCTTTTCAATTACTATTATATATCATATCTACTTAATAATAAAATAGAATTTAACATCTTCTTCCTTTTCTCATTTTTGAATGGCTGATTCATTTGTGCATTTGGGGATAGAAGAGGAACATCTTATCTTTCTTCCTCCTAAATGTTTAATCACACAACAATTCAATATCATAATCACATACACAAAGTAAACAAATTAAATGTAAAGGTTAAGGAAATACAACACCCCCTAATAATAAAACATAAATCAATTTTCTTCCTTTATAGTCTATATACTCCATGGTCTTTGTAGTAGGTATTAAACATATCTGATGTAAAATCTTCACCTCTAATTTATCTTCAAACCCGATTCATTCTCAATTTTTTCTTTACAAATCTTGAACTTATCAAATGCTTCAAATTTCTCTCTAGGATATGTAACCCAGATCATAACATAAAGCATAAATAATTTAATTCATATCATAGTAGAAATTATAAAAAACCTTTTATGCCATAACCATCTATCATCAAACTTCAGAACAAACCAAGTATCCTCTATAATATTCAACTCAAAAACATTACCTCTTGACTTTGTACCTGATGTGATCAAATCTCTAGTCTAACTTCTAATAGTACATTTACCATCATTGAAATTCAAATGATAGCCCTTGTCTACAAGCTATCCAACACTCAACAAGTTGTTCTTAAGTCCATCAACAAGAAATACATCATCAATATTAGTTTTACCATCAAGAGAAATCGATCCTACTCCAATGATAAATTTAGGAGTGTTATCACCAAATTTTACTATGCCACCATCATATTTAGTTTGATGAGAAAACTTCCTTTTATCACCAGTCATATAATGTGAACAACCACTATCTATGATCCATTCTAATTTCTTTTCAACATGTGAAACTAAGGATCTTTCTTCATGAATAGACTCATCATCTTTAATAGCAATAAATCCAATTTCATCATAATCTAAAACATCATCATCATATACACCTTCACTAGCATAGTAACATTCTTTATCCTTGGAATAATTAGGTCTATGAAACTTAGGTTTATCCTTGGGAACCCTTGTAGGACATGTAGATGAAAAATGACCCATCTTATTACATGAAAAACACTTAAGGGATAAATTTCCTTCAAATTTACCCTTACCTCTATTTTCTCTTCTTGCGACCAAAGCCACAAGTTCATCTAGCTTCCTATCATCTTCCTATATCTTTTCCCAATCATTGACATATTCACCAATCTCTTCATACTTGTTACCTCTGGTGGTGCTTGCATGACTTGATAAAGTCTATTTTTCATAATGCTTAGTTTCCTTGAATACAGAGTACACCTTAGGTAATGTATCTCCCTGCTCTATGGCCTCAATGGTGGTCAACTTAGCCATCAAGACCTCTCTATTGAAGTTCACTGACAAAGGTATGTTCTCTTCTATCACTTGCACTTTAGTTTTGTAGACAGGTGTCAAAGATATGAGAATATTTGTGATCATTTCTTCTTTAGTATATGTGCTTCATGAGTTTCTAATGCCTGTAATAACCTCGGTAACCCTCTATACACATGCTCTGACATTTTCATCATCTCACATTCTCAAAGTCTCCATTTTATTCTTCTAATTCTAGAACTTTTCCTACTTATTAAACTTATCTCCTTCATATAGTGCCTCTAGTCTTGTCAAGATTTTATTTGCAAAATCCAAGTCCTTAACCTCTGAGAAATCTCCCTCAGAGAGTGCGTTGATCAATGCTTCTCTTGCAACCATATTATAACTAAATAAATTATTTTCATCTTCATTAGAAGTTCCTAATCCATCTTCAGTATTGATCTGCTCATCCTTCTTTGTAATCATCCAGTAATCAAATTGTAAGTGGAGTAGGTGAGTTATCATCTTGTTCTTCCAACTATCAAAATTTTTAGGGTCAAATTTCAAACTCTCCTTTTAATAGAGCACCATCTTTAGGTTCACCTCACGCTATTAAGCTTTCTCTTAGAGGACCACAAGATCTGATACCAATTGTCAGCAATATTAATCCACCAACATAACTGAGAGGGGGGTGGGGTGAATCAGTTGTGTGCCAAATTATTCAAGTTTATACTTATAAACAAATTATTCAATGCAAATCTGAACACATCAAAAGAAACACCATAAAACAAGAAAATGTTGTCAAGGAAACCCTGTTAAGGAAAAACCCCAGTGGGAATTATAACCCATAAATAATGCACTGAAAGTAATGTATCTCTGTTAGAAGAATTAGCCCTATTAGGATCTGATTATTACATAAAGTACACTGTCCCTGTTAAAGGATAAACCTTGTTAAGAGTCAAGAGAAATAAGAGGCTCACTGCCCAAATGAGAAGGTTAAATCCATGTTCTAGACTCACTGTCCAAAGTATAGATATGGAAGTATACAATAACTAGTTCAAACTGACTGATATCAACTTGCTTTGCCTAAACAATTCCAATGAAGTTCATCAAAATCAATATGTCTACTCTACATCCAACAAAATTCAAAATTACAAGCTCCCAGCTTCCACACCCTACTTCCACACTACCTTATCAAGAAACAACTCTTGTTTATACAAGTTACAATAAGAAATTAGGTCATCCTATTAAGACTTCCCCAAAGCACAAATAATTACACATACCCTTGCTAACATACACATGGTACCTTAAATAAGAAAACATTAAATACAAATAATTAATTATACTCCAAGATCCATAATCCACACTTGCCATCCTCTAAACACTCTACATCATTGTAGTTAGCCACAAATAGGTCTTCGCAAGATCACACACCTTAGATAATGTCACCAATAACCCAATGACCCAAGGATCTCATACAACATTCTTTAACATGTCTTCTACCATTCATGAAGCTCGCATATCATAATTTGTGCTCGTATCCAAGTTATCTCCAAAACTTAGAGACCAACTATATCACAATCCTCTGTCACTATTCTGTAACTAGTCTGTCCCAAAAAAACTATAAATTTTTCCAATAGTAATATAAAGACAAAGTATCTTAGATATAAGATCTCTACTCACCCCGTTATCCAGATCTGTGCTCGCATTCTCTGAAATTACTCACAACATTCATACACGTTAGTCAATCTTGCCTATAGTAGTGATAACCAGTCTCTCTGAGACTTCTAAAGTATTCAAATGAAACATATGTTGAAATCAATGACAAAATATGAATGTCAAAACCTCTAAGAAAAACAAGTCAAATAGAATATAGTTTTGAATGTAGATGACACAATTGACAACCTCTAGCCAAATTATTTTTCATTAATGTTAAAAAAGTTTTGGATGGGGCCCCAAAACCTAATATAAGAAACTTTTTGTGGGAACTATATCCCAAAATCAAACAGCTATAAATAATATTCCTTAAGAAACCAACACCTATATCATTAAAAAATAATTAGGTGCTTAAAGATAATTATACAAAAAAATCTCAATGCAACTAAACAATAGACTGAAGCCTAGCACTGTAGAAAATTATTTCTACGTAGTTGACACACCACAGATTTTCATGGAACCCAAAACTATAGAAATTGGGTTTTGAAAAGGATCCAAAAACCTTACAAAATCACCATTAGCCTCTAAAGAGTTTAAAAAGAGAAATTAGATAAAAATTGGGGTTTTGAAAGGCTCCCTAAACTTGCAAGGGGTTTTAATAGGCTCCACAAACCATAATAAATAATGATTTTTTCTAGGCTCCCTTAACCTTCATAGACAACTTCAAAATATATAACCAAGAAGAACCAGCTAAAAAATGGAATTTTTAAATGCTCCCCAAACTAAAAACCAAGGGTAAGTTCAAGTAACCTTAACCTAATATTTGGTTTTTAGCATGGCCCCAAAAAACTTTGGAGATGGTTTTGAAATGGATTCAACAACCACACACTAGAAAGAAGCCAAAGAACCATACTAACAAAACCATCCTTTTCAAGAGAAACTCCTCCCCAACTCAATAGGACAGGATCCCACTTCTATAGGAGCAAAGCATAAGAATGAAAAGAGGGAACCACAACCACACTACCAAAGAGAGTAGAGGAACCCCAACAAAAGAACCAATCTTCACTAACTGCAAATGTCAAAAGGATCAAAAAAGATAAAGAGCTTTAGAAGGGAGCCCTCACCTAGTTCCCTTCCACTTCCAAAAAACCACCTCTCCTACCAAGTGAATCTCTAGCTCAATAAGAGAAATTCCCACCTGAATAGGACTCATGAGAGAAGAAGAAAGAAGCCAAATGAGCTGACCTTGCATATTGGTAGAAACAAGAAGACTTGCCTCAATAGGAGGATGCTTCACCAATAAGGAAGCTTCATGAGGAAGAAAATAGAACCCCATAAAAATATCCCACCAACAAAGAAAAATCAAGAAGCATGGAGCTCTAAACACAAATTCCATAGCCCCAAAACCCAACATGCCCTTAACCAAAAACCCAAAAATGGTAGAAGAGGCCGTTGAAAAATAACAACCCCTTCTAAGAAACTAGAACCACACAAAACAAAAAGAAAAGAAAAAAACACTAGAAACCACAACAAAAAATTAATAAAGACCCAAAAAGAGGATCCCTGGGCAAGGGAAAAAACAAGACAAGCACATAGAACATAGAACAAGCTCCCAAGAGAAAAAAGAGAAAGTCCCTGTTCAAGACTCACAAAGATAGAAAAAATAGAAATGAAAAAATGACAGAAGCAAAGATAGGCACCCAAAAGACAACCAACACAAAAGAGTGCCAAGAAAAACCAAAAACAAAACAACAAACAAATCCACCTAGAATAAAATAGAGAAAAAGGGGAACAAAAAATAACCCCCACAGACAAAAAAGAAGGGGATCTAGAAGAAGCAATTAGCAATCAGCAATCACCAACAAGAAAATCCCCCCATTTACACCACCAAGAAAAGAAATAGAACCAAATAAAGGTGAGGGGAAGACCAAATAGAAAGGTAAGGAGGGCCAAAGACAAGAATCCCAACATGAAAACCAAAATCTGCTACACACTACATAGAGGCATGAACAACAGTTCTCCCAACAACATGAACCATGTATATGGGCACCCTCAGCATAGCCACAACAAGAAGAATAGAAAAGCCCCAGGAAATAATGACAAGGAAATCCTCAAAAAATACATCAACCACTCTATAGTGTAGCTACATGATTTGTGAACTGTGCCAAAAGGAATAGCACCTTCCTTTTATAGCCTCGATGATCAAATAAAATGATCATAATATTATGAGAAAATAAGTAACTATATATATATATATATATATATATATATATA
>MU226527.1:259224-311230 GCA_018584345.1 Thuja plicata | reverse complement strand
ACACACACACACACACACATATATATATGATAATAATGACCATTACTACTATATTTATTAATATACATATTTATCTAAATAAACATCGTTTGATAATATTGTGATGCGGAGAAAATCAACACGTTCATCCACCTCTGCAAAAACTTCATTGTCTTGTTGGAATCTGCATCTGAGATATTTTGCGTTCTTCAAATTTGTCACTGATTCTCTCTTGGGTCACCAACCAACAAGAGAGAATCCTTCTCCAAAACTCTCCTCAATCCCTCAGAAATTGCACCATTATTCGGTTCTGTTACTATTCAACTCTATCAACGTCGCCACCTTTCTCTTATTACCCAAAATCGATAACACCAAATCATACAACTCTTTGGCTATTAGTTGGGGATGATATATAATATCTTTTTTCTTCTCCAAATGCAAATGACCCTGCATATTCATTTCTTCCTCTTGGGTCCCCTTCGAGCATGGTTGTCATCGACGTACTCTAAATCTGCATATTATACTATGTGGCTGTGATGGAACTCCACCACCTTTCTTGTCATTGCAAAAGGTCAATCTATACATTGACGTTGGCCCTGGTGATGATATATAATATCATTAGTCTGATGCAAATACGAAGAACTCAACAACTATCTCGCTCGAGTCCCCACTTTCTCAATCGGCCTCCACTTCCTCAAACTTAAACGACAACTTTGGCTGCTGCAAATACAGGGACTTGGTAATGAAATTCCTCTTAGTTCTTGGTTCCAATGTGACTATAGTCACATTATCTCTCAGCCCCATGCGGTGTAGAATAACTTGATAATCAGTCCAAGTATTGCATAGCTTCAAAACTAATAATTAGTTGCATGTACCAGTTCTTGCTAACTGTCTCAACCTTAATGAATTAATCCACAATTCTCGCAATCCATACTCTATCAAATAAATGGCTTCAAGCATCTTTTTAAACCATTATTCTGTCAAAAAAACTGTTTTACCATTCAATTCAGGATTCTCCATAAGAAACCCAACTTAATAACAATGATGGATTGTTTAATGTCGTTCTGTAGTAACTAAAAAACCCAAATTTGTAGAAGAAACTAACATTAAAGTTACGGGAATGAACAAAAGGAAAGATTGAAAAGCTATTCGAAAGAATTACAAAATATATTAAACTTCGAATGCATACACCATAACAATGACTCTCTGGCTAAAGGCCAGAGAGCCCAAAAATGCTTTACTTACTTTTCACTCACACTCTATCTCCTGTATTCTCTTCTCTTTCACTCGACCCTTTCTATTCAGTTACACTCTCTCTTTTTAAAAGAGATTCTAGGGTACTTAAGAAACTAACCTATATACCCGATATTCCCACTCATTCATAAATGTAATGCTATATTAAGCATCCCCATTCTTTGATCCATTACATTGTAAAACTATTTGTATTGTTTTTGATAGAGAAAGCAGCAAGAGGGTGCTAGCCCGTGGAACAGGGGACTAGTAGCACATTAATAGCACATTAATGGCACTAGTCAAAGCTTACAAGAGTTTAGTAGGTTATTACAAACATTAAAAGTTCTACCTCTATGAAAAACAAAAGTATCAGTTCTACTTAAAAAGATAAAACCAGAGTAATTACTATCATCAGCATCTTCAAAAATATTGTCACTAAGCCACGCAGGGCTCGACCAAATCAAAATACTAAACTTAACATTAACCCCAATAATAGAGCAGGGGAACCAAGGGACAAGCCCAGCGAAAAAAACCTGAACCATAGACAACAAAGTTAATTCTTCTCTCCTAGTTGTTTGGATAGCAGGGTTCTCGCCCACTCCTCCTGGAGGAATAGGATTAGGTCTTTGTTATCTTCATTCACTTCCAGTTTGTCGTCAGCAGCTTCTCCTACACGTTACATAGAGTCATCGTCGAGGCATGCATCACCTTCAGAGTAAATTTGTTTGTCCTCCTGCAGTGGTCCATGAGGTCCTGCATACCCTTTTTGATCTCTGCAATTTCCTTGTCAATATTCACAAACTTACTTTTAAGGGTGCCTGCGAAATTGCTTTTTTCCTCCATTCCAGAGGAGAGGGGTTTAACCTGGGGGTCACAGTGGGGGCTTTGGAGTGGGGTAGGACTTATAGTTCTCTAGGGGTTGGTCAGGGGGGTATTAGCAATCGGGCTCATATAGCCTTCCGAGGAAACATTTCTAGAATTTGTGGCGTGGGAGGCATTTTCCGTTAGGGAGAGCTCTTTGGAGGCCGTCTCTAGCATCTTGACTTTGCATTGTTCTTTGGCAATTCTGTTAGACCTCCTACAGCTAGAACCAGTTAGGTCCACCTCCAAATTGACCTGGGTTTCCGTAATTTTCTTTTTCTTTTGGCTTAAAATCCGTCTCAGGTGTGCTGTCAGCCCCTTTCTCTTCCATGCAATCCACAGAGTCCAAAACATAAGAGTCCACCGTGCCAACCTTCTTCTGGGTGGGGATATTAATACTTTTTTTACGGGATTTTTTCTCAGACTTCACAGGCCCTTGGGTGATACGGATGGACCGAGAGGAGGAGTTGGAGGTCTTTTCAGATTTTTCAGCAGGCGTTTCCTGGGGCATCATTTGAATAATCAGAGGGGGTTGGGGTGCCGGGCATATGGCTTTGTGAAATTGGAAAAGATAGAGGAGGAGGCCTTGGTGGAGGATAACTCTATCAGGGTTGCTTTTAATATCAAGGATGTTGCTTTCAATAGAGTGCAAAAGATAAAATGGCATGGAAATTAAAACTTTATTCCTAATGTGATTCAGGAAAGGTAAGTGGTAATTGTAGAACACCGTGAACTTACCTTCAAGCATGAAATAATTCATGATAATGAGACAAATTTTGGTCCAGAAGTTCGGTATCTCTTCTCTATTGAAACCCCCTATTTCCTGACTGGCAGCTCCCCTTCTTTGAAAAATTGTTTAAGGCTGGTAGGGTCTGCAGTCTGACTAGTCTTTTTGTACTTTCTCCCCACCATAGGGAGCCCCGTAGCCTCAGCGATGACCTCCTCATTGAGATGAAAATGAATGCCTCCCACCGAGACATTTCTTTTGTTCCAAGAGGAAACAAACTATTTAGATATTCTCTCATCATGGCCGCCTTTCATACGTTCTATGAAACCCCAAATTCTAGTTTCCTTGCAATAGTGGGTGACCAGTGGATCAGAAGTAAAGGCTTCATCAATATTATCAAGTTTGATACAGAGAACATTACCCCCCATATCATAGGTCTGGTTTGCAATCATCAGAATATCTTTGGGGAGCCGACTATAGTTGCATGCCATAAAAAACCAAACCACTCTTTTTCGCAAATCCATTTCAAAAAAGGCTTATACATACCCTGCTAGTTTTGGGGATTTTGGAGATTCGGCTCTGTACTAACAAATCTAAAAGATCCCTGGGTAACATAAATAGTAATAATAGTATTACTATCAATAATCGCCAAAAACACCTTTTTACACTGACATTGATCACACCACACAAACAAAAGGTAATTATTGAACTTTATGGGGCTTTGAGTTTTGTCTTTCATAATAACACAAGTAACTCGAAAATGCCAACACATGATCGAGGAGGGATTCATAATAAAGATTCAGGCCTGGCACATTTAGAAAATTGTCCTCATTTCTCCCTCAATGATACGCTGAGTCATTAGAGGTAAATCACCAACTAACAACCAACTATTAAGCTTGGTTTGTTTTAGCCCCATTGCCACCAATGAGTCAGCCACCGAGTTTCCCTCTCTGTAGGTATGGTCTATAGATATATGTTGGAAGCTCTCTAGAAGCTCACGGACTTCCAAAATAATGGGACTAGTCCACCACCCCGCACTAGCACCACTCTTAACTGCCTCTATTATTACTTTGGAATCACCCTCAATTTCCAGCTGTCTAAATTTCATCTATTTTGCAAGTTTAATCCCGCAGAGAAGAGAAGTCCCTTCCGCCTGGGTGACAGTACAGTTATTGATAGGTCCCACATAAGCCAAAAGGCAAGTGCCATGGTGGTCTCTCAGCACTCCTCCCCCACCGTGCCCAAGGTTGTTAACATCATAATCATAATGATAATGATGTAATGAAGCATAAATGATCATAATGATGTAATGAAGCATAAATGATGTAATGAAGCATAAATGAATAAAGATCATGCCATATCCATATATTAATCTAAAGCATAAACACACAAATGACATAATCATCATCTAGAGCTATCAAGCAAGACATAAATATAGTCCATCAAATGGTAATAGTGTTATGAAAAGATCCTGTCACACATGCAGAAATCAAGTCATGTGGGAGGGTATTATAACATGTATGATATATACTCCAAGTTTTTTTTTCACTTAGATAACAATATTAGACAATAATAAAACAAAAAGGAAGAAATGAAAAAATTACAAATTGTGGAACTCAATAAGGGGAAAAATAAACTAATACCTCATCTACCATATTTGATGTCTCTCGGAAAACCCAGAAAAACAACTATTTTTAAATCGCATTGAGAAAAATAGTCAAACTTAATAGGGACAAAATTAAATATTAATGGACTTTTTATTGTTTAACCATTGCACATCTATGATATAATATGATAATTGATGAAGATCAATAGTCCATATCGTGGTAATAGTGCAATTGTTCTAAAATAAGGCATAGTAAAGATGAATGGGTCATGAGGAAAATCAAGAGTTGACTGTCTCAGCTCAACTATTAGTTGAACTATGAAAAGTTTGACAAAATATTAAAACACAGATTAGCATAATCAGATTAGATCAAGTTAGGATCTCTGAACACCTGCGAACCGAGGTTAACACAATCAGATCAAGAAAAGATCTTTGAACGCCTAAGCCTGAGTCAAGAGAGAGTGGTGGTAAATGGGCACACCTGAATCAGAGATGAACTGGGGATTGTAAAAAGTCCTATAGCTCAGGGATAAGACATCTCAACATCAAATAAGGGATCCTAAATTCAAATTCTAATTAACCTATAAAAATTTAATAGAAATTTCCTCTAATTGTCTAAGAGTCTTGTAATATCCTGGCTCTTCACAAATCCAAGGTTCCAAATTTACTCTAGATCAAACATCACCCAGTGACACTGAAGTCATTTTGAATTGATTTATTGATTTTCTAAATTTTGAATATTTGATTTCAATCAAGCTACAATTCATTTGAATGAGCTGGACTCATACTCAGGACGTCCATTTAGTGCTAGAGTGCTCTACAGACTGAGCTACTACTAGCCCCTTTTAGGTAATCCATCCTTGATCCAAATATGAAATACCCCTAAATTTATGGTGAAACTTCACGAGACTCTTAATATGACGCTATACTATATGTTAAACTACAACTCATTTGAACCAGCTAAGACATAAAATTCAGAACCTTCCATTTATGACTAGAATACTTCTTGACCAGTTCATTAGTCTCTTCCTTCAAGAACATCTTCTTCTGTCTCTTCCTTCTTGAAGACAAATCTTCTTATGCATAGTTTGTGAACTTCCCTATAGCATTATACTCTTAGGCTATCGGGCGTTCGCCTTATACTGACCCTTCAGAATCCTCGAAGAGGGCCAGTGCAAGAATTATCCTCTGAACACCAGCAATGCATTGCACCCTAATAATTCATACTTTCTTCCAAAACTCAAATCACTTTAGCAAATTTCTTTCAATTAAATTTGTGTTATTGCAAGGCCATTATAGGCTTTTATTTAAAAACTAGACGCGGCAAGTCATAACGAAGCCTTCGCAGCAGTTACACCGGAAGCAACCTCTACGCGTAGACGCTGCTTCGAGTGACTGGCATTCAAATATCTTCATGAAATTTTAAAAAGAAAGCAACATGAAAGACAAATAATTGGAATTTCCTGGATTTGGCGAAACAACGCGTGGACGCTGCTTCCAGTGTCATGGACACAACACGAAAAACAAATAAATGAAGTTTCATGGACCCTGCGACCTAACGTGTACACGCTGCTTCCACTGAAACTTCATCATAGCTGATGATAGAGCTCCCTCATTGGTTAAATCGTCTATTTGTGATATACAAAGCCACCTCTAACGGCCTTTCAAACACAAGTATTTCGAGGAAATTTGTTGGAGATATTTGAGAGCAACATTTACGCGTTACGAGCAGCATCCGTTCAATTCTTCTTATTCTTCTTCTTCTTTTCATCTGGTGTTCCTTCTTCTCTCAAGGAAAGCGATGAGAATTAATTAAATTGAATTTCATGAATGGAACACGACAACGCGTAGAGGCTGCTTAGACTGCAACTTCACTATAGCTCACCCGAATGTTCCGCTATTGATCTCTGCGTGGATTTGTCCTATAAAAGTGCATTTGTAATGGTTGAAGACCCACATAATTACTTGAAGGAAATTTGAGTTCCAGAGGGGTGCAATGCAGGGTCATTGCGGGGAAAATTACTCTGCTATGAAATGAAGGTCGTTGGGAAGAAGATTGCTGGAAGGAAGAGACCAGATTTTAACAATTTTGAAGATGGACAACCGCAGCTGCATCGTTTGATTTCCAGAAGAGGTAATAAGCCTAACTCCTGTGATTTCGGAAGCTACTTGGTCCAAAGCAAATTTGGAAACTTTGCTCTTTGAAGCGCCAGGATAGAAGACTCTTAGAACAGTCAGAAGGAATTTTACTAGCCCTAAAACCTGGATTATTATCAATTCCCTTTTCTGTGCTAGGAAGCATTGTTTTATTTTAATATTATATCTTATAATGATCAAAGCAGTTAACAGTGACTTAATATGCCGCTTAGAATGAATGTAAACAATTATTCTATATTATTAGTCATTATTTAGTTTATACCGAATAACTGATTAATATTTAGAAACAATTCTTTTAAACAAACATCAACTCCGAACACTTCATATGCAAATCTGAAGAGCTACTATTTTTGCCCTAACCTTTCTGGTTGCTCTAAGAGTCTTGTATTCTGGTCCTTCGATTACCGGGCGTACTCAATCCTATTGAACAAAGAAGATGCAGGCACTTTTCTACTTTAACAAATCATGTAAAGGTGTGTCATATAATATCCAGCAATTGATGTTGGTGAGTTGACCGTTTCTAGTTTTTTTTGTAGGTTTTCTTTTAGAGTTTTAATTTTTTAAATTTATACTAACAACTACCTTATTATTATCTTTCAGAATCTAATACAAAGTACGAATAACTCGGAGTATCTATAAACATACAAAAGTTACTCTGAATCACAGATCAATGCTGTTTTTTTGCCGTGTATACAATATGACAATTTATGCTTGTTAGTTAATGGCCATGCATGTAACCTTTTGAGACTTTACAGGTTGAATATTCTTTATTTTGATTTTTTTAGATTATAGAGGGATGTTGATTCACACAAGCTTTTGTGTCTTCCGAAGTTCTCTTTCATACGAGTAGTGTTTGCTCGTCAGGTTGATCATTTCACGCATGGAGGAAATGTGGTGAATATGCTTATAGATCTACTTCAATAACAACAAATTTCTTTAGAAAAAAAGATTTCTTAAAAAGTCAATGGGTGTCTTCTTCAAAGCGATAAGATTCTATGGCGATAAGTATTTTTACTTTTTAAACAGACTAGGTTAAACTTAAGATGTCTAGAGCTTGGCTGATAGAATAAGATTCTAACAAGTTTTCTTAATTTTAACTCTATGGTTAAAGATATTTTTTCCCAAATGACACATCTTCATTATACTTTTTAAACAAACTAGATTACATTTGAAGATGCGTTTTAAACAAACTAGATTACATTTGAAGATGCGTAGAGCTCGGCTGATAGAAGAAGATATCAAGGTAATCTAGTTGTCAATTGATATTTTTATTGTCTCTTATTAATATGTTCAAAGTGTTTTAAGTTTTAAAGGATGTTCATATTCTTCAAGTATGTAATATTTCTTAAAAAGTCAATGGGTATCTTCTTCAAAGCGATAAGATTCTATGGCTATATATATTTTCTAAGAAGTTTTCTTAATTTTAACTCTATGGTTAAAGATATTTTTTCTTAAAGATATTTTTTCCCAAATGACACATCTTCATGTATACTTTTTAAACAAACTAGATTACATTTGAAGATGCGTAGAGCTCCGCTGATAGAAGAAGATATCAAAGTAATCTAGTTGTCAACTGATATTTTTATTTTAT
Source organism: Thuja plicata (assembly GCA_018584345.1). NCBI lineage: Eukaryota > Viridiplantae > Streptophyta > Pinopsida > Cupressales > Cupressaceae > Thuja > Thuja plicata. The sequence continues at coordinate 303,076 of MU226527.1, read as the reverse complement.
CTTATTAATATTTTCAAAGTGTTTTAAGCTTTAAAGGATGTTCATATTCTTCAAGAATGTTAGGCTTATACACCCTAGCATTTGGATTTTATTCGAAGTATGGAAATTTCTTTTAAGGATCTGTTACTTTTTTGTTTAATATTATTTATTTCAAATGATGAATATCTAATTTTTTTTGGAGATTCATTGGGTTAATATTTTGGTCCATCTAATATTACCTAGGAGAAACAAGACCTAGCTTTGCTTGAATATGAGTTGATTTAAATATGAATAATTCCTTGTTAGAAACTCTAAATAAACAAGCGAAAGGTATTATTTGATATTAAACTCTAGAATATTTAAATACATCCTTTTAGATAAGGAATGTCATAGTTACAACATCTCTTTTGAAACTTTCACAAACTTAAATCATATGAATATTCTAAAAAATCTATACAAGAGAACAAAATTGTTCAGCAACAAATTTTGGAGGATAATCAAGGGCCTTTATAATCCTATTGTTAGTGGATTTCCCATGGGTTATATGAATGATAAAGACCATCACATCCTCTAAATCCTAGAGTACAAAAGTTGTTAACAAAAATAAATCAAGTTTTCTATGCTAGGAAAGTAACCACCAAATTTTAGGTTGATAAAGATGAAAACAAGGAAAGGGTGATAGATAAAAAGAAGAATTGATCAAATAGTGAATGACCAAGAAAATCATAATAAATATATGAGGTGCTAATATTTTTAACAAGAAAGAAGATCATATAGCTAATGATCTACATTTTAGGGTCTTTTTTGATGTACTTGATGCCATAATTAATTTCCATCATGCTCTATTTTTATCAAAAAAGTATATTATTTCTTCTCAGAAATGTCTTTTTTTGGTAGTGACTATCAAAATATTAAACCTCAAGAGACTCTTCTTACATTTGAGAAAATTGAACATGTCAGTAAACACCTAGATTTGACATTGATAAATAAGAAATTATTTTTATTTGTCATCCATATGTAAACTTGATATTAGATTCTTAAAAAATGGGAAAAAGATCATTCAACTTAGAATATAGGTATTAAATAAAGTTAGAATAGAAATAGAGACTAGAGGAATGAAATTAATAAACAAAAATTATTGGTATTTTTTATCTAGATCATTACTTGATATAGGGTTCTTTAATAAAAAAAGTATCATTCAACTTAGTATATGGGTATTAAATAAAGCTAGAATAATAGAGGAGACAAGAGGCACTCTTAGTAGGTCATATTATTGACAATAATAAATCCAAAAAATTGGGAGAATATCTATTCAATTAGGGTCCTCTCAATTTCTAGTAGATTTTTCCCTCCCTCAACCATTTTAATTGATTATCTATTATGTTGTAGGAGGTCTTAGTAGAAGACCTAGAAATAATATTATTAGAAGAGTAATTGAATATCTCAAAATTTTTATATTCCTAATTAAAGAAATCAAGCTTCCCAAAGATTATATAGAAATTTTCACTTGTAGCTTTGGTAGATATTGGGAATAATTGCAATTTCTACTCATAGTATATTTGGTAGTCTTTTTTATGCTTGCGGTTATATATATTTTTCTCTGAAATATTTATTTCACTCTAGTAGTCTTTCTTTTAAACAAGCTCTCTCATTTCAATTTCAATTTCCTCATTACTAATTATTAGTTTCATAAATATCTTCTATGGATGGTTATAATTTTGGATAGGTTACATGTTTGCAGGTTCATAAACAATTGAAGATATAGGGATTCTTATATTCTAGATTATTTGGACATATTTATCGTTAGTGATTCTTTGCATTCTAACAATCTTCAACTAGCTTCCTTAATTCTAGAGAATGTAGATTTTCATTATCAGTCCATATTTTATATTATGTAGGATATTTTAAGCCATAAAATATATGCTTTTATATTCTAATTAATGTGGTTAATCAGTAGGATTCGGAAGAGAATATTATAATTTTCCAATAGGAAGGTAAACCTTATCATGATGTATCTCAATATATTTTATTCCATGAATTATATTTAAAATAATATAAACTCAAATAAGAGAATTCCTCTTTATGTGGAAATGCTCCCCAAAGAAGAAGAAATATTTTTATCAAATATAGGATGGATCCAAGGTCATATTCAAGACCATGGATTTAGTAATGATGTTTTAATTTTATACTTAGTTAGAAACTAATAAGCTTTCAAAGACATCATGTAGTGACCAACATACCATGCTAAATGGTTATTAGTAGGGGAAAATAAATTTTAATTTCTTCCATCTTTAAATGGTATACAATAAGAGGATGTATCTAGAAATTGATCTCATTCAAGATATTCAATTAGATGTTCATTTTTTAATCTTTTATGAGTTGGTCAAAGACCCCCCTATGTTATTTTTGTTGATAACAAATGTATCATTTGAGCTACACCTTATAATTATCCTCTTATTGATATATATTGTTCAATTTCATAATATCCATATAGAGACTAGATTGTGTTATCAAAATGAGAATGTTGTCTGATATGTTGTATCTAAAATTTTGTCTGATAAGTTTTTGATTGCAGGTGAAAATAGGTTTTAGGGGGACCTGAAACCCTTTACAAGAATTAGAGAAAAGGAATAGACATTAAATCCTCTAAACTAAAATAGGACTGGAAACCATCCCGCAAAACCCATAACCAACACAAAAAACTAGAAACAAAAAGCCAGAAACTAGCAACAACACCCATCAACCGAAAACCAAAAAATAAACAAACATTGAAATAGGGGAACAACAGGACCTAGGAAAACTTGAGAAGAGTTCCCTCCACCTCCTTCTTAGCCTCAGACACCTTCTTCATTGTAGTGTTAAAATATGAGAGTTTCAGGATCCTGTCTTGAATCTTCTTCATTTTAGCAGATCAAGTGCACTTTCCTAGGCCATCATCATACTCTTCAACTTTGTCATCCTCGAGCTTCAAAGTCAGAGACCCAATATACAACTCAGACTTGATGGTATTGAAGCACTCCATCGCAGAACCCATAGAAAGGTTATTATCCTTCATGTGCTTCTTAAGAGTGTTCTCCAAGATATCCATTCTGTCCCGCATATCCTTCATGTTTTTCTCATCATGTTTATCCTTTCAGACATCAATCCCTGCTGACCCAATATCCATGGTCCATTGAAGAAGATCAACTTTGGAAGAGAGGGATCATAAACTAATATTGAGGATTTTTATTTCCTTGAAAACCCATTTCATAAGCCGCAATGAATACATCGACATTGCCTTCACCGTTTGGAGAACACCAAAAGGGGGATCAATCTTATTTTCCATGTCCTCTTGAAGGATTTGAACATCCTTTCATGCATGTTAATTATTCTCGTGAAGGGAATCTTCCTCAATCTGGAAGGGAAATTACCCTTCTCTATAGTCTCCAAAAATAGGAGTCTCATTATCCTCCTTCCTCTCCGACTGCACCTCCATGACCACTTCAAGCTTTGGGGGAATAGGAACATCATGATCTTTAGAGCTAGCATAATTGACCAAAATGGGAACCTCCTGACCACCCACATCCACATCTTTATCCTTGACTTTAGGTTATCACCTTTTTCCTTGGCTTCATGGGCATACTCTTCCATGTCCTCTTCATCAACAAAATCACTAACCGAAGCCAATATGGACTATTTTCTTTCCTCATTAGACTAGGTATGGGGGAAATAATTAGTATCTATATAGCCATCAGCAATCTCACCTCCAAAGTCCATTTCTATTCCATCATTCTTTTAAAATTTTAATTTTTTACCCATTGTCAACTCTGTTTTATTCTCACCCCCCTGAATCTGTTTACCCAAAGCCTTAGCCAAACTGAAGTCCCTAGGTGAAAGGATAAGAGGGATACTAACAAAAAATTTCTTAACATGCTTAACAACTAAAAGTATAAGACCCTAATTCAGAATGGGATTTTTCTCTTTCTTCCTATGATCAATTATGCTATGGTGAAGGGACAACAATAGATAAAATGGAAAAGAAACCCTAACCTTATGTCTAAAATGACAAAGAAACACAAAATGGTAGGAGTGAGACCTTTTATGCCTACCATACAAAGTGATATACTCCATGACAGCAATAAGAACCTTTGCCCAGATCTCCTTGAAAGTGTCCACATCATAATAGCCACTAGAGTCCTTGACTAAGCTCTCGACCTCTGCCTTGTCTTTAGGGAAATGTTGAATGGCCTGTTGGGAGCTCTTCTTGTCTCTATAGAATTTCATGCCCTTATTTTTCAACCCAGACACCTCTGTAATAAGATCTTCGGTAATTTTCATAGTCATTCCCCTAATAATCACAGTGTCATCCTTTAATCTCTCAACAAAAGCCTTCATGACTTCACTTTGAAGCCTTCCTAAGATTATCCTAGACCTCACTCTTATTCTTCCATTTTTTTTTAGTTCTTCGACTCCCTACGGTTAATCCCTCCACCCATGATGCCCTTAGAGAACAGACACTCAACAGAAATGACATAAAAAAAATAAAGATAGATAGTTGTATTCTTTAAAAGTGAATTTTTTAAATTCTGTTCATGATTATTTTAGTGCATTTAATTGTATTATAAGTCATCTTTCATAAATTAATGTTAAATTAAAGGATGAAGTTAAGTTTATATTTTTCTTTTCTCTTTGTTTCAATCTTGGGAAAATAGAATTGTTGTCAATAGAAGTGGTAATATCGATCAAAATATGGAAAAATTTCACCCATAATTATTCTAGAAAAAACTAGAAGAATGTCTATGAACTTGGCTCCCAAGATGCCTTGCATGTATGAGGAAGGCCCAAAGAGAAAGAGCCTAAATCGAATAAAAAGAGAGAGAAGTCTTAAGGATGTTCAAAGACCCATAGAATGAATATAATAATATATTAGAATTATGGTAAAAGAGTGCATGTGAATGTTGGAATATATATTTATGTTTCTATTCCTCCTAGCTATGCAAATGTGTAATGTTGGTTGCTAAATGTAGTTACTAAACTTCTTCTACTTCTCCTCCTTTTATATTCTTATTCTCCAATAAGGAAAGATATAAAACATTCTAATATACTCTTTCTCTTTCTCATTTGGTATTAGAGAATTGAAAATTTTGTGCCTGACCTCCATTGGTGTTGGAAATGAATGTTGCAATGGAAGGAGGAAAGTAGTACATTTACGATCTCTCTTCTACTAATCATTTGAACAACTATCATACCAGATATGGAAGATTTTTTGTTGTGGTGGTGGAGGTAAGATACTTTGTAAGACATTAAGAAATTTTATTGTTGTTTGATTAGTTGACCACACTATATGCTACTTTTAAAGAGAGTTGTTGAGACAAAAATCGTAGGAAAATGAATGAAAAGGTTCCATAGTGAGGGTGGTTCTAGTGATGTGCCAATCTAGTTAGTGAAAATGATTGACACTATAGAAAGAAACACTTCCAATGTTTTGCATAGAAATTCTAGGGTGAAAGGTTATATATCTTGAATCACACTATTCATAGTCTTTCTTCGGAAGAAGGCATTCTATAGGCCATAAAAAATTCCATTACGAAATATTGAGAGCATCTTCATAGATCCATGAAGTCTTCCTGTATTTGAATTTAAATCTTCAATGAATTAAACAAAGACAAGTCTGACAATAAAATGTTTGAGGTACATAATAGATTTATTTAGAAATTCAAACAATACTTTAGATTTATAAGTTGTAGTATTTTACAAATTTATGACATGTGGTTTATACTACTTGAAGGGAGATTAAGTATCAAAGAGAATTTTTTTATAGAATGAAGCAGAGTGAATAGGGAATTGAATTTATTTTGTTAATGCTATCATCACATGGTGATAACTAAAGTAGTTAGAGGTTTATGTAGACTTTAATAATAATATACCTACAAAATATTAAGCATTTGATTGCATAAATAGTAACTATTACTTATAAACATAACAAAAAAATGGCTTAAAGATTGGAGCATTGAAGTTCCTTCAAGGATTGAAGATAAATAAAATGGCACTTATCAAGAGCCTATACAAATAAATAATGAAGCTCTTCCATATGAAAAGCCACAACTAGTTAAAGATCATCTTTAAAATATGATTATTATACATAAAATGATTGGTAATATCATTGGGAAGACCTTAAACCTTGTTTATATGAAGCCTAAAATAATAGGAAAGTGTCTGATAGATTTTTGTTTTTATACAAGCCTATGAATCATGGAAGGCTTACTTCATTGGATGCTAAAAGACAACACAAGCACATAAGGATTCTTGTTAATTATGTTGTTAGTTAATATAGTGCCAATATAGCCATCTTTGATGTAATTAAATTTGATAGGGAAGAGGTTTTTGTTGTGGGTTTAGCAATGTTTAAGGGTAACCAACTTGCCATGCTTGATACTCAAATTATGTGGTATTGACTAATAGATAGAATAAATAGGAAAATATGTAATATTGAGGACGTGGAGCACCCAAATATTATTATTATCGAAGATTATATTCTTGAAGATACTAAAAATAGACTCTCCCGTTGATCCTTTTATTTTTTAGGCTAGGGGAATGAGAGGATGGACAAATTTCCATTATCTCAAGTCAACTTATCACTTTGAGATGGTATTCTGCATACAAATTATTTTTGGATTTTTTTCCCTTTATGTTGTTCATTTTATTTTATTTTTTATCGATGATGAAAAATGAATGTGTTTTGAAGATTCATTTTGGAGACAATGTTGTTGAGCTCAATATGGTTTATTATCAAGAAAGATTTAGAGTATATGATTAAGAATTATACCCTTTCATGGTAATTTGACAATGATAGAGATCTATTGTATCTCTTACGGATAATTATTGAATAATTAAAGATATTTTTTTATGAGAACTTTCCAGACAAAGATCTTAAGAGCACAACTGAAGCTGCACCTTTCTACGGGTCAAGAGACAAATTAATGGATCTCACCATGTTCATGATTTTTTTTCTTAATAATAAGTTTTTCTCACAAATATACATTTATATTATGTTATAATTTTTTTTTTTATGTAAGCTTTAATCGTGGGGTCCCTATTGCAAGTTTAATTTGATGCTTTTATGAAAAATGTACAAAGGGGATTTTTGGCATATATAGTTATTTCACATTCTTTCCAGCTATGCAACTACACCATGTTGGTTCCTACAATGAGTTAGTCCATTGTTTAAGTTTCTCCTCTTATATTCTTGTTCTCCAATAAGGAGAGATATAAAACATTATATTGTACTCTCCCTCTCTCTGAGTTAGGAATGAATATAACTTGAAGAAGAATATTTTTTTATCTCTTCTTAAAAAATTCCTCCAATGATGATTCCCGTGCTTTTTTTATTTATGTTAACACTATTAGTGAAGATGCCTGGCTTATAGGTTAAGGTGCTTCTTTCCATATGGATCCCAATTATTTCAAAAAAAAGGAGAAAGATTGCAATATGAACCTTCAAATAAATATTATTAAAAATCCGCAACTAAGATCATGCCTTCTCAAAGTGTTTGTAGAATCAAAACAAAATCATTACACATGAAATACCATATTTATACTTATCTATATACCTCTATAAAATATAGTAGAACTTTGTTACTCCAAAAACTAAACAAAACTAAATAAATGACTCTACATTAAGGCACCAATATATAGGAGTTTGTGGTATCACCAAACCATTGAAATTGGTAGATTTTATGTGTAAAGAACAAGATCTCATTATGAGAAGCAATATCTCACCAAGGAATACATTTTTTCAATCAATAGAGCATAGTTAATGGTAAAGAAAAAAACATTCATGTGCAACTCTTGTTGAATAATAGTCTCAGTTTGAAGACGAAAGCACACATTTTGGAGGTGAAACAATATTTATTACAAGGGAACTGAGAATATCAAAAGAAATAGTAGAATAGATCGAGTGAACTCATATATTAAAGAAAGAAACAATAGTATCCAATGCAAAGGAACAACATGATTAATGAAGAATAAATGTATCAATGTAAGAGAAACATATCTCATGCACAAATGAGAGATTTAATGCTTAGTAACATCAAATATAATTTCATGAACAATAGATTTAATTGGAGAAAGAGAAAAAAAAACAAGGAAGATACAGTGAATGTATTTAATATGAATTCAAAATTTTTAACATATTATTGAGTTTACAAAAAGAGCAACAAACATTAAGAAAAAAAAGGTACAAAGATATTTTTGAATATGTAAGAGTTGATTTAAGTTTTCAAATGTAGAGCCTTGATGCCTTCCATTAATATTTTTCCTTCACAAGAATAAGGTTTCTTCATTAGATGAATATATTTTATGACATGTTACTGATTGAATGTTTGAAGATGTTAAGTTGATGATCATAAAAGACATTAAATCGGTTAATGAATTGTACTGTCATTGATGTCAACTTGTTATAATCTGTATGGTCATGAAAATACGACCAAAGACTTCAAAGAACCAATGAATCAAATGCTATGCTATCAGTAATGCATATAAGTCAAGTATTCACAAAGTGATTGTATACACCGATGGAGTGCACACCGACAGACAAAGTAAAAGAGAAAAGTCACAGTGTTACCTGATGAGCTAATGAACAACATTACTGATAAGTAGAGTTATAGTGTTGACCAACAAGCAAAATACAGAGTAACCTGATGGAAAGAATTACAGTGTTTCCCAATGATTAAGACAAGGATGGAGATCTCGATGACAACTGAAGTCACACTGACAGAAAAGTCAGTTATCACTAATGACTAAATGAAGTATTGATAGAGAGAATAGAGAGTTCATAAATGACAAAATGCTTAGCTATCAAGAAGCTATAAATAGACTTAATAGATACTTATCATTTTTTTAATCATCCAGATAAAGCCAGAGATAAGTAATTGATTTAAAGTTGATTTGTCCAGTTGGCAAGAAGATCTCTTTGAGATAAAACTGGAGTTTGCTTTAAATCTAATTGGCGAGAATTGAGGACCACGCCAAGAATCAAGAAATCCAAGAAAAGGTAAATCATCTCTATAAAGAGACAAACTCAATTCATTATGAATTGGAGTGTGGGGTGAAAAAGAGAAGAGGAAAGATGCTAAAGAAAATCTAAAGGAGAATAAAGTCTTCATTCAGTCCTAATCAATCAAGCTAAGGAATGAGCTAGATTTTGTAGACAACAATGAACAATGAGATAGCATCACAAAGCAGAACAGTGTGTAGCAAAGGTATAGAATTGATTATATTGATAAGAGAGGTAATGCACTTACAATAGATATGAAAATATGCAATTAAGTTTTATGTATAAATAGATCATTAATGTTCCAGTTTAACCATTGAAGCATCAAGTCTCTTAACCAAGCAAGACTTAAAAGTCTTCTACAATTGAGATACATCCCAAGGAGTATCAAAAAGTTTGATCATGAAAGTAGAATTGGATATGTTAGATACCTATTGATAGGCCAAGTAAGTGTTTGATCAAGGATGGTAGCATTAGATGCCAGATACTAGGTGACAAACTATCTTTTCAATCCTCTAACAAGGTCACACATAAAAGTGTGTTTGTAACCTTTAACAGGGTTGGCTCTTAACAGGGATCACTTTAGAAGAGTGAAAATTTGGGGTGCCGGTCCAAGTGGTTTTTCCCCTAACAGGGTTTCCATGTTAAAAATTCATGTGTTATGTGTTAATGGTTTATTACTTTACTTTTTTACATTTCATATAAGCAATTCTAGATTGATCACTATACTTTGCATATTTACTATATTTCGGTAAATAGTTGACTTCTTATTGGTAATCATACATAAGAGAGATTTACAAAGCAATCCAACAAGTAGAAAATTGATAAAAGTATTTCAAGGCACTCATCTTGTAGGACAGAAGATAACTAGAGACATAATTTGTGGTTATAAGTTTTAAGGGTTGATTTAAGGATTAATTTTTGAGGCCACTGATTCACCCTCCCTCTTATTTATCACTAACAATTGGTATCAGAGCTTGTTTTCTTAAAGGGAAGTTTTAAAGACCTAAGCTAAAGATAACAAGATGAACAGATGAGATGTGCCAAAGTTGAACAAAGATAATTTTGCTTCATGGTAGAGAAGAATAAGACTCCACTTATGAGGTATTGGAAATGATGTTACTCAATACATAGATACTGAATATGTGTTTCCCATAGGAGCACCCACAATTGAACAAATGAGAGAGAAGCATGAGCACAATTGAATGATGATAGATGTAGCTTCCTCACTCTCTGATGTTGAATGTGAAGATGTCAAGACCTGCAAGACTGCAAAGTAGATGTGGGACAAATTGATGCTTGTACATGGTGGTGACAAGAATGTTTTGAGAGAAAAGGAAGAAAGCCTTAGAGGAAAGTTTGATGATCTCAAAATGAAAGAAGGTGAAAACATCACATAGTACATCAAAATAATTAAAGAGGTAGTCAATGCTATCTGAGGAGTTGGAGGAGTACTAGAAGAAGATACAGTGGTAAGTAAAATTCTAAGAACCTTACTGCCTACTTATGCTATTAAAGTATCTGCCATTCAAGAAATGAGAGCAGTAGCAAATAGCAATGTTACTATAGACAGTTTTATTGGAATACTAATTTCATTCGAGATGAATAAATTTGATAATATTTCTTACCAAACATAGAGTCTACATTCAAAAATTCTATGAGAATAAGTAAGTCAAGTCATAAATAGATTATGAGAAAAGATAGGGATAGTGAAAATGAAGAAGATATTGATGAAATTGAAGAAATTATGGCAAGAAGAATGCAGAGAGGTAAAGGTAAATACAAAGGTAAATTACCACTTGTTTGTTTTAATTGTAAAGAGATTGGACACTTTGCTACAAGATGTCCTAACAAAAGAAAAGATGACAAAAGTAATGACAGGTCATTTGAAAATAAGTCTGATAGAGGTGATTACAAAAGATACCAAAAATTAGAAAGAAGAGATGCCTGAGACTACACACACAAAGGAAAGAAGGTCACTTACCTAGAAAAATGCAAAGATGATGATACTAACACCGAATCTGAGGAAGACATTGAGATGGTGTTTGTGGTAGTAAAAGATGATTCAGATGATGATGAACAAAGGTATGTAGAAACTACACTCATATCTAAAGTTAGTAAAAATAATGTTTAGATCATAGATAGTGGCTGCACTCACCATATGACTGGTGACAAGAAAAAGTTTTAGACTTTTGAATACTATAAAAGGTGGTTTAGTAAGAATGGGTAATGACACACCTTATCTAGCTGAAGGTAGAGGAACCATAATGTTGAATAACTAGAAAAAATGTGAAAATGATTATTGGGTAAATGGATTGAATTATAATCTATTGAGTGTTTCTTAGTTGAGTAATTTAGGTCATAGAGTAGCATTTGAAAATAAGAAGGCAAAGATATTCAATAAATCAAGAAATCTGATTGGTACCGGTGAGCAGACAAAAGGTAACTTATTCTATCTGAATGATACTGACACCACTTGTTTGATTTTTACAAACAACGACATATGGTTGTGGCACAAAATATTGTGTCATGTGAACTTTGACAACATGATAAAGATTAGCAAAATGAGAAATGTCAGAGGCTTATCGATGATGACAAATCCCAAAAACATTATGTGTAAGAATTGTCAAAAAGGTAAGATGACAAAGTCTAGTTTCAAAAGAAAAACTTATACATCTGATGCAATTCTAGAATTAGTCCATATTGATCTATGTGGACCAATGAGGACAAAGAGCTACTATGGAGATTGATATTTTATTCTCTTTGTTGATGATTACTCTAGAATGATGATAGCGATGTTTTTAAAAGATAAATCATAAGCATTTAAGATGTTTAAATGGTATAAGGCAATGGTTGAGAAACAAAGTGGTAAAGAATTGAAATGATTAAGATCAAATAGAGGAGGGGAATTTATTTCAGATGAATTCACTAACTTTTGTAATGAGCATGGAATCAAAAGACAGGTCTCTGCACCAAGACCACCACAACAAAATGGAATTGCTGAAAGAAGGAACAGATCCATAGTTGATTGTGCAAGAACACGGATGATAGAAAAAAGGCATCACCTAAATCTTCTATAGAGAAGATGTTAGTATTTCTCTTTACACATTGAACATAGTACAATTTAAGAAAGACACCAAAAAGACACCTTATGAGCTTTGGTATGGATACACACCCAATGTAAGTTTTTTCAAAAATTTTGGCAATTAGTATTATATCTTAAAAGATGATAGAGATGGAAAACTTGACTCCAAGAGTGATGAAGGAATCTTCCTAGGGTATTCCACCAAGAGCAAGGCTTATAAATGTCTAAATAAAGCCTCTAACAAGATTGTTGAAAGTGCAAATGTAAAGATAGATGAATTTGTAGAGAAGAATGAAAAGGAAAGCACTAAAGAACTAGAGGGCTACAATAGGTTTTCTTACAATGAGGAACCTGACACTCTACCTGACCAACAATGTAGAGATCCTAAGCATTAGGCTGCAAATACCGATGATCAGAATATTTCTCAAGATGATGCACAAAGTGATGGAGAACAAAATTAAGAACTAAATTATGATCAAGCTGATAGACAAAGAGTTGAACCTGTACTTGCATGATATGTCAGAAAGAACCATCCATATAACCAGGTCATTAGAGACAAGAAGGCTGGTATGAGAACCAGAAGTAAGTCTCTAAATACAAGATGTCTTATTTGTGATTATGAGACCAAATATGCCAAGGTTGCACTAGATAATGATGAATGGATAAGTGCTATGAATGAGGAGATTGAACAGATAGAGAAAAAAAATACATGTATACTTGTACCGAGACCAGATGAAAAGAATGTCATCCGTACAAAATGGATATTCAAGAATAAGATGAATGAGAATGGAGAAGTCACCAGAAATAAATCAAGACAAGTATGCAAGGGGTATGCACAAGAAGAAGGGATTGGCTATGGAGAAACCTTTGCACCCATTTCTAGGCTAGAAGGAGTAAGAATATTACTTTCTTATGCTACATGTAAAGGATTCAAGGTATATCAAATGGATGTCAAGTCTGTATTCCTAAATGGAATAATTGAAGAAGAGGTATACATTGAGCAACCAGAAAGGTGTGCTGATCCAGACAAGAGGGACATAGTATGTAGACTACACAAAGCCCTTTATGGATTGAACAAGCACCCCGAGCCTGGTATGAAAGACTTCATTCCTATCTTATAAGTATCAGATTTGTAAGAACTAGTGAAAATAGTAATCTTTATTTGAAGGAGGATACTGATGCTAACATTTTGATTGCTAAGATATTTGTTGATGACATCATATTTGGAGGCAATGATATGTTATGCAAATCATTTGCAAATGAAATGAGCAAAGAGTTTGAGATGTCTATGTTTGGAGAGATCAAGTTCTTTCTTGGTCTGCAAATCATGCAACAAGATGAAAGTATTTTCATTACATAATCCAAGTACATCAAAGAAGTACTAAAAATATTCAAGATGGAAGAGTCCAAACTAGTTGGAACACTGATGGCAACTGAATGCAAGCTGACAAAGGAGGACAAGTCATCAGAGGTAAATTAGACTTTGTATAGATGAATGATTGGAAAAATCATGTATGTTGTACACAGTAGACCAGATATTGCACATGCAGTAGGAATAGTTGCAAGATTTTCTCCTAATCCCAGGGAATCACATATGACTGCTGTGAATCAAATTCTAAGATATCTAAAGAATACCAAGGAATATGGCTTATGCTGTAGAAGAGAAGAAAAATTTGAACTTAAGGTCTTTACCGATGCTGATTGGGCTAGAAATATTGATGACCAAAAGAGAACAACTGGAGGAGCATTTTTTATGGGTGACAGACTTGTGACATGGACCAACAAGAAGCAAGGATGCATCTGTCAGTCTACTGCAGAAGCTTAGTATGTTGCTGCTGCTGCAAATTGCTCAAATATTGCATGGATCAAACAGTTAGTGGAAGGTATGCATATGCAAATTCTAGAACCAGTAATTATCTATTATGATAATACAAGTGCAATAAACATTTCAAAGAATCTAGTCATGCATGCTAAAACAATGCATATTGCCATCAAGTATCATTATTTGAGAGAACAAGTTCAAGAAAAGGAGGTGATACTTGAGTATGTGCAATCAAAGGAATAATTGGCCGATATATTCACCAAGCCACTACCCAAGGATGCATTTGAATACTGGAGAAAGAGGCTAGGGGTCAGACCCTTATCTACTAGTCAACAAGATGACTAGAAGGCTACATCAGCCTATATATTATTAGAACATCATTCATGTTGATGCAAGAAGAGAGATGAAATTCAAAGATAAATCTATACACAATAAGGTATTTATCTACTGTAAGAACCAGAGTTATTACCAATGGATTAGGAAATTCAAGGAACATATTATGGATAGAAAGGATCTGTTTGGCAAAGATGTTTGTTTGGCATTATTGTCAAAGGGAGAGAGATATCTCATTATCATACTGATAAAGGGATCATGCTGATAAAGGTAGAGATTATAGCCATTATCATCTTAGGGAGAGATCATATCCATCAAAGTATCCAAAGGGAGAGATGTAACAAGAAAGGGAGAGTATATACAAAGGAAAAGATTTGTTGACATGAAACATCACAAGAAAAGAGAACTGTCAAAGGGAGAGAGTTTGACACAAAAGGAGAATACAACACATCAGAGAAAGAAAGATTCTACATCTATCTAGTGAAGGGATTGAAGACAGAAAGAAAGCTGCAAGAATCAAATCAAAGCTATTTGAGCTTACCAAAAGCCAGACATTTGTAATAGTTACATTAGGAAAGCTTGATGAAACTATATATTTCATATTGTATTAGTAATAGTATAGTATGATAATGTAGTATGTTGCCATTAATGCCAATGGGAGAGATTGATGACATGTAACTGATTGAATGTTTGAAGATGTTAAGTTGATGATCATGCAAGGCATTAAATCAGTTAATGTATTGTATTTTCATTGATATCAACTTGATATATTCTGTATGGTCATGGAAATACTGCCAAAGCCTTGAAAGAACCAATGAATCAAAGGCTATCCTATCAGTAATGCATTTAAGTCAAGTATTAACAAAGTGACTATATACACCAACATAATGCATACCAATAGATAGATTAAAAGATAAAAGTTATAGTGTTACCCGATAGGCAAATGCACAACATTACTGACCAACAAAGTTACAATGTTGACCGGTGAGCGAAAAATAGAGCAACTCGACAAAAAGAATTACAG
The DNA here is from genome assembly GCA_018584345.1 of Thuja plicata. NCBI lineage: Eukaryota > Viridiplantae > Streptophyta > Pinopsida > Cupressales > Cupressaceae > Thuja > Thuja plicata. Next base: position 287,802 of record MU226527.1, on the reverse strand, counting down.
TGTTTCCCAATGAAAAAGACAAGGATGGAGATCCCAATGACAACTAAAGTCACACCGATGAAACAGTCAGTTATCACTGATGACTAACTGAAGTGTTGACCGAAAGAATAGAGAGTTCAGAAATGACAAAATGCTTAGCTGTCAAAAAGCTATAAATAGGCTTAATGGATACTTATCATTGTTTTAATCATCCAGATAAAACTGGAGATAAGTAATTGATTTAAAGCTAATTTGTCCAGTTGGCAAGAAGATCTCTTTGAGATAAAATTAGAGTTTTCTTTAAATCTGATTGGAGAGAATTGAGGATCACGCCAAGAATCAAGAAAGCTAAGAAAAGGCAAATCATGTCTATAAATAGACAAACCCAATTCATTACGAATTGGAGTGTGGGGTGAAAAAGAGAAGAGGAAAGATGCTAAAGAAAATCTGAAGAAGAAGAAAGTCTTCATTCAATCCTGATCAATCAAGCTAAGGAAAGAGCTGGATTTTGCAGACATCGGCGAATAGTGAGACATCATCATAGAGCAGAACAATGTGGAGCAAAGGTATAGAATTGATTATATTGATTAGAGAGGTAATGTACTTACAATAGATCTAAAAATCTTTAATTAAGTTGTATGTGTGAACAGATCATTAATGTTTCAGTTTAACCATTGAAGCATCAAGTCTCTTAACCGAGTAGGACTTAAAAGTCTTCTAAAATTGAGATACATCCCAAGGAGTATAAAAAATTTTGATCATGAAAGTAGCATTAGATATGCTCGATACCTATTGACAGGCCAAGTGAGTGTTTGATAAAGGATTGTAGCATTAGATGCCAGGTACTAGGTGACAAACTATCTTTTAAATCCTCTAACAAGGTCACACCTAACAGTGTATTTGTAACCTTTAACAGGGTTGGTTCTTAATAGGGCTTACTTCAAAAGAGTGAAAATTTGGGGTATCGGTCCTAGTGTTTTTCCCCCTAATAGGGTTTCCACATTAAAAATCCATGTGTTATGTGTTAATTTTTTATTACTTTACTACTTCACATTTCACATATGCAATTCTAGATTGATCGGTATACTCTGCATATTTACTGTGTTTCGGTAAATAGTTGACTGCTTATTTGTAATCATACAGAAGAGAGATTTACAAAGCAATCTGACAAAGTAGAAAATTGATAAAAGTATTTCAAGGCACCCATCTTGTAGGAAAAAAGATAGCTAGAGACATAATTTGTGGTTATAAGTTTTAAGGGTTGATTTAAGGATTAATTTTTGAGGCCACAAATTCACCCCACCTATCAGTTATTACTAATATTATTATTATTATTATATTATTTTCTAAAGGAATAAAAGAAGAGATTATTTTACTAGTAGAATAATGATCCAACAAAAATGAACCATTTATTCTTTTTCCCCATTTCCTTACATCTATAATCTAGAATGAATGTTTATGCAACAATGCTAAATACTCTAAAAATGACACCTTGGGATTGACATGAGACCAAGAATCCTTTATATTTATATTTAAAATTGTCATGTAAATAAAATGTTAGCAATAATAGTCCACCAACTCAACTGAGAGGGGGGGGTAATCAGTTGTGTGCCAAATAATTCAACTTTATAATTATAAACAAATTATAGAATTCAAATCTGAACACATCAAAAGCAACACCATAACACAAGAAATTGTTGTTGAGGAAGCCCTGTTAAGAAAAAAATCCCAGTGGGAATTAGCACCCACAAATAATGCACTGAAAGTATTGTATCCTTGTTAGGAGAAGTAGCCCTGTTAGGAGCTGATTATTACATATAATACATAGTTATTATTAAAGGATAACCCCTATTAGGAGACAAGAGAAGTAAGAGGCTCACTACCCAAATGAGAAGGTTAAATCCACCTTCTCAACTCACTGTCCAAAGTACAAATATAGAAGTATATAATAACCAGTGAACTGACTCATAACAACTCACTTTTCCTAAACAGTTCCATTGAAGTTCATCACAATCAATATATCTATTATATATCTAGTAGAATTCATAATTACAAGATCACAACTTCCATAGCCTAATTCCACACTACCTTATCAAGAAAAAACTCTCCTTTATAAAAGTTATAATAAGCAATCAACTCAGCCTATTAAGACTCCCCCAATGCACAAATAATTACATAGACCCTTACTAAGACACAAATCATACCTTAAAAAAGTAAACATTAATTAAAAATCATCAATTATACTCTAAGATCCATAATCCATGCTCAGCATCCTCTAAACACGCTAAATCACTCTAGTCGGCCACAAATAGGTCTTCACAAGATCACACACCTCAACTGACGTCACCAATTATTGGAAATAATGGGAAGTATGTGTTGGAAAGTTGACACTATTGGGTTTATATGACTAGTTTTGTGTTTTCATTATGGAAACAAATACATATAAATTTTTGACAAGTAAGTTCACAAACCTTGTAGACCAAGATTTGGCGTATAGAAAGAAGAACATAATAGAAGCATACAGTTGATTAGAGAACCAGCGCATGTGCGTACATTCAAGTTAGAGTATGTACCTTTGTACTTAAGCTTTATGATATATTGTTATGCTTATTCTAGAGAGAAGTTACATCAAGTTTAAGTGCCACTAGCACTTGAACAAATAGAGCATGGAGCCGACTTCAGATTTTGATTATCGTATCTTATTTTGTTTTGTAATGGCTATGCACCTATCATAATAATTTTTAATTAAGTTTTCAACACTCATGTAAATACGCTTAATCCAATTCATTTGGAAGCATTGTGTATGTTGATTTTGGGCCGACTAAGTTCTTGTTTTTGGTCATGTCTATTCAGGCATGTATATATACTTGACATGAAATTTTGTATTAGGAAGAAGAGTGGAAAATATGCAAAAAAGATATACAGAAGAACATAATAAACAAATTAGTATGAGATAGAGCTCTTTAAGAGATTAGAGCATCAATGCATAAATGGTACTGATTAGACAATAGTGTCATAACAATAATTCACTTTTTGGATATAGTGTGTATCTGTTATGAGGTTGTAGCCTTCTTCTTATTGGGTAGTGAGCTCTAGCAGTGAGCCATTCACCTTTAACAGGGTTTTTGTAAAGACTCCCAACAGGGTCATTGTACTTACATTGTAAAGACAACTCCTAATAGGGAAAAGGAACTCTAACAAGTTCATAAGACTAGTACAATAATTTGTGGGTACTGATTCCCATTGAGGTTTTCATCTAATAAAGGTTTCCCCGTAAATATATTGTGTTATGCTTTATATGTTATCTATTTTGATTTAAGTTTCAAGTTGCTAAAATAAATAAAATTTCCAAACACTGATTCACCCCCCCTCTCAGTGTTTCTAAAAATTGGTATCATAGCTCTAGTCCTCTGAAATAAATTTTAACCACTTGAGGAGATCATGGATTCAACAGAAGTGAAACATTTGAAAAAAGAATCTTGAAGAATCCCTTGAAGATCTTGATAGATCTGAAAAACAAAATGAAGAACTAAAACTAAAAGTTGATGGCTCGTAAATGCTTAACAAAAAATTGAGAAAATATTTGAAAGATTTCTCTAAGAATGATTTGGGAAAAAATGGTCAAAAAGATGAATGAAGAAAACATGCCTCTAAAGGAAAAGATTGAATATTTGAATGAACAGCTAAAAGATAGCCTAACAATTATTGAAGAAAAGACCAAAGAATGTAAACAATTATATGAAGAACTTATGAAAGAAAATTATGAAGATCTTGGAGTTGGAAAACATCCAGAAAAATATAGAATCTGAATTGACAGAAGCAAAGAATCATATTGAAAAAATACACACAAGTTCTTATCTAATTCAATCAGAACTTTATGCAAAAAATTTATTAGGAGACACTACTGGTGTTGAATACAGTGTAGCACAAAGTGATATGAATACAATGCAAGAAAGTAAGAAAGTACAAGAAAAATCTACATAAGTAAAAGATACTGAGAATCTTGTAGAAGCTAAAGTAGAATCATCTAAAGATGAACACAAGCTAGTTAACCAAACTTGTTATGCCTGTAACAAGTATGGAAATTTAGCAAGAGATTGTAAAGAGGTAAGACCCTTTAATGGCTATTTTTATTCTTGTAATAAATTTGGTCATAGGGCTATACATTGCAGAACTAGTCAAATAAATCAATCACAATAGAACCAAAGAAATCTTACTCAATACAATTAGAGAAATCAACCTCAGAGAAACTATCAGAACATTACATGTGAGATATGTAATTATAATGGACACACAGCCAAGCAGTGCAACATGGTAAAAAACATCAATAGACCTCCAATAATTGTTCACTCATGTAACAAAGCTAGACATATCTCACGGTTTTGCATATCTAGAACACAAAGATAAGAAAATCCTAAAGGATCACTTTTTGAAGAATCTGGAGAAGTCAAGTTTGTAAAAGCTATAAAATATTCAGGTAAAATATGGGTTGAAGTAAAGAAAGATGATGATATTAACAAAGTAGTAGATGCATCCATAATGGATGTAACTTCTACTTCTGGTTAGATGACCCTCATGGTCATAGGGGGAGCTATTCAAGCTCTAAACCCCTACATGGATGATATACACACCTCTGAGTATGCACCTATGGATTCATGTATTTGGTCATGAATTGAGGAAGTATGCATGGACGCATAGATTTTACTTCGACAAGAACAAATATTGAAATTCTCACTGGAAATCATGTTACAACAACAAGAATTAAATGCAGTAACTCATTTATAAGTCAGTAAAAGATCTTATATCTTCACCTCACATTTGAGATTGAGCATTCAGAGAGCACAAGAGAAATAAGCATCAAAGTGTTGAAGGATAACCATTGGTTGGTTAGAAAAGTGAATCAAATTTGAAAGGAAACCCTAGCATGGACACGTCATTTCAGAACTTCAGTGAACCCTACTTAAGCAATCAACAAGTATGTAAGGAAACTCTTGTAGTCTTTTACATCACTGAAAGGAAGAGATTCATGTTTAAAAAAAATCCATTCAAGTCAGTGCTAGATGATGTAGAAGGGGAATTTTTGGTGCAGGGAACCTCCCTATTTTATGTTTGGTTTTTTTTAGTGTCAAAATAGGATTTTGTGTGAGTGGTAGAATAATTTCCAAAAGGTTGGAAGCAATGTTAGTCTAACTTCATATTTGTAAGGGCTTTAGTGCTCATTAGGGGTTTGGGTCTTTTGACTTCAAATTATGGAAAAGTTTCCATTTTAGTGAAACATGGGGTGGAGGTATGTTTTTGGACCCTACATATCCTATTTAGGGTCTTATAAGTCAACATCAATTATCCAGTTGACATAGAAAGTCAAAATGCTTCAAAATGCAAAAAGTTGCTAGCAATTTTGAAAGTTGCTCAAGCAACTTTTGCAAGAAATGAAAAAATGTAGTTAAACTAATTTTTAACTACCCATGATCAGTATATGAGCATGGAATCAATGTTTGGACAGGGTTAATGACATTTTATATTGAGAGACTTATTTCTGATACCTTTGTACGGATGACTGTATCCTCATTTGCATAATGTGCACTGTATCTTTGCTTCTGTATGGTCCTATACAGATTGGCATAGGTGATCGGGCTTCATTTTAGTGTAGTGTTTACTTTCAGATTTCATATGCAATAGGTATTTTATTTTTAAGGTTAGTAGAAGTTAAGTTGTACATTTTTGAAGCTCACTGGTCTGATAGAGACATAAACAATGTTACCTTGTTAGAAATGGCTCTAACCTAGTTTTCCTCTGATGGATGTGTCTGAAACCATGGGGAAATTAGGGTTAGGGTCTGTAGATAGTTTTTTTAGTTTATTTTTGGTTGTCTCTTTGTATTTCATAGGCCAAAGATGAAGCCCTATGGCTGATTGGTGAAACTATGTGAGCTAGGACATGGAGAAGATCGAATTTGTTTGAGCACCCAAGACCTTTTGGGGAAGACTTAGTGGCATTTATAGATGCACTAGATGGTATCTTAAAAGGATTCAATGGTGGTTGGAGGTGAATCAGATATTGGAGACAAGATTTGCAATTGTTCATGATCATTGGTTTAGAGGCCTAATTAATAGGCTATAATCTAGGGCTTGCAAGAAAGTAGAGTTTTGGGTGCCATCAAAGGTTAGGGATTTGGATTATAATAGGGTTGAATGATGTCTAGAATATTTTCAAGTTTTTTTGTGGGCTCATTTGGGGATTTTGGAAGCAATAGGCCAAAATTAGTGAAAATAGACCTACAAGGAGTTGAGCAATTAGCCCTCCTAGTGAGTTAAAGACCAGTTGGGTTGGTGGAGCATCTTGGAGAGTTTGGATGGATGAAGAATGACCAAGAAAGGGTAAATAAGTGTATGGAGAGTCTTAGTAAGTGTGTGGGAAGATCCTAGGTAGAGGATTGTCAATCTAGGTGGAGTTGTAGAGAAAGAAACTAAGCTTTTGGTTAACTAGTTGGACTAGTTGAGCTTAGAAATCTTGGAGTCTTCCAAGAACCAACTATACCTTGCGAGAGAAGTTGGTGGAGAGGGTCTTGGAGATCCTAATTGGTGGAAGATCCAACAAATAACAACCATTGGATGGTTGGGTAGGTCAAACAAGCACCTAGGAGAGAGGAAAGGTTCTAGATTCTCAAACCCTCTGCATCAATTTTCCAAGACTCCGTTAGGAGTCATGCATGTTGAGGACATAAAAACTTACATTTACTTTAAGAAGGAGTCTTTTGGTGAAAAAAACATAATGAAGCTCATGTCATCTATGATGAAACTAGATTACTCATTCAATGATGAATTCTCACATCTCATTGATAACCCTTTTTTTGAGTATACAAATGTGCATGAGTTCTATGAACTAGAATGGGTAAAATTCTACTTAGTAGGATTCATGATGATCTATTTTGGAGTGGTGAAGTTCTTGTCTACATTACTGGTGACCTCATTCATGAGATGACCAGATTCTCTAAGGTTGGACCTATTCTTCCCACTGGAAAGGATGTCAAGAAATAGGTTGACCAGGCATGCTTATCTAGAAGTGATAGGTGCGAAATTACTGTTGATCCTATTGTGGAGAAAGACATCAAACTCATTACCATGATACTTGGTTATATGTTTCAACACGCAAGAAGACTTAATAGTGTATCCATAGCTACATTTTTGGAAGCAATAATGATGGAAAGAGATAACACATGATATAACCTTTATGAGATATTATTCACATAACTAATTGAGAATATTAAAGCTATCAAGCATGACAGAAGAAAAATATTTAGATTTGCCTCATTGATTATATACTTATACTTCCACATTGTTGGTAAGGTCTCTAATCTTTACCTGGATAGGAGAAAACCTACTTTCTCTCAAATTTCATTAAAAGCTACATCAGAAAGTAGTGTCAAGGACTCTATGGATATGGAGATCAAGACATTTAGAATCAAGATGCTGGTGAGGTTAGAATACCAGAGAAGATAGTTGAAAAATACAAGGACACCATATGCTTCATGGTGGAAATAGACTGCACTTGCATGGAAGAAGTTGAGCCAAGAACCAAATGGATTCACCCACTTGGTTATGAAGTAGAAGAACATGTTTTGGAAGGATAAGCACAAGTTCTTCTATTTGTGCCTAAAGATTCAAAAGAGCCTAGATGGGGCACATACAGAGAAAAGACAAATCAAGTTGATTCTATTGTATACAACATAGAAAATAAGAGGAAAGCATCAAGGATTATCTATAACATCCTAAAAGTTCATGGTGTCATGCAAGAAGACCTAGATAAATATAGGGAAGCTAAAATTGCAAGAGAACTTAAGCAAACACCTGCATAAGTCAAAATAGAAAAATATGATGATATCCACTAGAAGAAAAAGAATAAGTCTGATGACAGTACATCTACGCCCTCTACTACTATTGACATGGAACCTTCTCCACCTTTGGTACCAAGCAAGATGACTAGAAGAAGGAAGCAAGTTCCCACAAGCCACCCATCGTCAAGGACAACACATAGCAAAGTAAAGAATACTAAAAACCATCCTAAGGTAGGATTCATACATAGACTTGAAATCCTAAGGAACAAAATCATTAATGAAGGAAGACTAGATTCAATTGAAAATGTCTATGACAAGTCCCAAGAGATAGATAAATCAAAAATACATTCTATGATTATCTCTCATATGATCAAGTTTAAAAGGTCAAGTTTGGAACATAAGATAGTCAGTCCAGAAAAAAGTATGGAACATACTAGAATTATTAAAAAGACAAGTAATAGAAGAAGATATGAGGATTAGAGAGGAAACACTAGATAAGCTTTTCCCTATTTTCTCAGATGATGAGAAGGCAATACTGTTAGATCTTGTAAAACCTCATCTAAGAACCAAAACAAGAACTCTTCACATTATGAATAAAGAGTATGAGTTGGTTGGTAAGGAGACTAAAAGAGCATTCAAGAAAGTGTTTTTGGATAGACAAATGTATCCATCAATGAAACCTACAACTAACCAAGAAAAAGAACCAAAGATTCTTAATGTGCCTATGACAGGTTGACAGGATTTTGCACCCAAAATTCCATCACCCTCTGATAAAGTCAAAGATTTAGATAAAAATATTATGATCAATGATGTTAAGATTACAATGATAGCTTTAGATAATGACTTGAAGAAATTTGAAAAAGCATTTTTCAGCACTGAAGAAGCTGAGAAGATATGCACTAATAATACTCCCTTTCAGCAAGATGAATTTCTTTCAAAAGACTCAATAGATTTGAATAATGACGAAGATAATTAATCTAATGAACCACCCTCTATGGAGATCCCAGTGAAAAGTGAATGTATCAATGTAAGTCAAAATTCTATATTCACTCCATCTATCAAATGATTAATATCATTGTTATCAAGTTTGACCCCTAACTCAGCAAACCTAGATGCATGGGGAGAAGAAGACTTGATCAAAATTAGTGTATTAGCCATGGAGAAAGAAAAAGAGAAACAAGTCATGAGAGATCCTCTCTTTCTTGAGTCAGTAAACAATTTGAACAACCTAGTGCCAAAAAAAAAAAAATTGGCAAATATTCAATCAGTTGATGATGTCGATAGCATCTTGACAAGCTTCAAAGAAAACTTCACAAGTCTAGTAGACTCAGCTACTAAAATTGCAGAGGAAAAGTATAAAAATGGAAGATTGGATGAAATGATAAATAACTTCTCATTAGACCTCAACTCATTGAAGATTGGTCAAGCAATTATGAAATATTTAGCAACAAAAAGTAGAAATGTGATAGCTAACTGTATGGACAGAGCCAAATTCACTTCTGAACACATTAAGAAGATTGAGGAAGCAGACATCTTATTTGAAAGTGTAAGGAAATTAGTTGAAACCTCCTCTCAAGACATCAATATCTACAACAACCTCTATCAAGGGAGGATATACAAGATTGAAAAATCCAAGATAGAGATCAGCAAGATAAGGACCAAGAAAACTCAACTGAGAAATGCACATGTGCCCTCCTTAGCTGTACTAAATGAGAACATCAAACAGATTGATGAAACTATTGTTACATCTGATCAAGGCCCTTGCATGGATTTGATAAAAATGGAAAAGATCACATATGAATTATGTGCCCATCTTCAGACTCTTGATGCACTCAAAGCATTTTGGCAGCAAGAAATCAAGAATCTTCAGATTACATACCCAGATGTATACTTTGAGTAAGTAATTAGGGACTTATATTTTGACACCTTTGTTATTAATGTCAAAGGGGGAGTAGAGTATATAAAGGAGTATGATGTACAGTAAACTTGTAGTTTTTTTTGTTAAGTCAAAGTTTAGTAACTTGGCCATATTCCTTTGTTTCCATTAATGACAAAGGGAGTGATTGTTAACAAGTTGACACTACAGGGTTTATATGACTATTTTTGTGTTGTTATTATGGCAACAAAGTCATATGAAGCATTGGCAAGTAAGTTCGCAAACTTTGAAGATCAAGATTTGGCTAAGTATAGAAAGCAGAATAGAACATAAGTATATAGTTGATTAGAGCACCAGTGCATGTGCATATGATCGAGTTAGAGTATGCACCTTTGTACTTAAGATTTATGATATATTTTTATGCTTATTCTATACACACATGGTAAGATATGATAGTATAGAGAAGTTATAGCAAGTTCAAGTGCCACTAGTAGTTCAACAAACAGAGCATGGAGCCGACTTCAGATTTTGATTAGCGTATATTATTTTGTTTTGTAATGGCTATGCACCTATTGTAATTTGTTTTTAATTATGTTTTTAACACTCATGTAAACACTCTTAAGCCAATTCATTTGGAATCTTTGTGTATGTTGATTTTGGGCCGACTAAGTTCTTATTTTTGGTCCTGTCTATTCAGGCATGTATATATACTTAACACAAAATTTTGTATTAGCAAGAAGAGTGGAAAATATGTAGAAAATATATACAGAAGAATAAAATAAACAAATCAGTATGAGATAGATCTCTTTAAGATATTAGAGCATCAGTGCATAAACAAAACTGATCAGACAATAGTGTCATAACAACAATTCACTTTTTGGATATAGTATGTATCTGTTATTAGGAGGTTGTAGCCTTCTTCTTATTGGGCAGTGAGCTCTGGCAGTGAGCCATTCACCTTTAACAGGGTTTTTTTAAAGACTCCTAATAGGGTCATTGTACTTGCATTGTAAAGAATGCTCCTAAGAGGGTAAAGGAACTCTAACAAGTTCATAAGACTAGTACAATAATTTGTGGTTACTAATTCCCATCGAGGTTTTCCTCTGATCAAGGTTTCCCCGTAAACATATCTTGTGTTATGTGTCATTATGTTATCCTTTATATATTATCTATTTTGATTTAAGTTTCAAGTTGCTGAAATAAATAAAATTGCCAAACACTGATTCACCCCCCCCCTTTCAGTGTTTCTGACAGTATGTACTGAGAGGGGAGGGGTGAATCAGTACCACTAAAACTTTTATCTCTTTTAACTTTAATCCATTTAGTAATCAATTGTATTACCAACCATCTTTTCTATTCTATCTTTGTGTTAGTTATATCGATTCATAAACTTAACAAACATGTAAAGATCCATAGAAACATTCATGAAATGTAATGGCTCAAAACACAAGATATGGTAATGTAGAAAACCCCTGTTAGAAGGTAAAAACTACGGTGGGGATGGCACCCACAAAAACTTCACTATTTGTAGATTGGAAGGGGTCAGTTAAGGCTTACAATTTGATCACTTCTAATGATCTACCCAGTTAGGAGTATTATGTGGAGACTGGTTAAGGTCTACTCTATTAAGATCTTTAGCAACACTATTTAGTGTGCACTTTGTTAAGAGATTTACAAAGGATTGTTAAATCTACCTTTCTTGAAAGGATTTCATCTATTTGCTACACCTGTTATAATCTAGAAAAAAATAATCATTGACCTGAGTGTATGAAATCTTCAATTTCTGATTGCAGATCTATTAAAATCACATGTACAAAGTATCACCTAATGTGAGTGATTAATACCTTTGTTGCTCGGTAGCCTTGATTCTTGGTTCTTGATAACCAAATTCATCTTTATTGTTCTACTTCTTGAAACTCTTAGTCTGATCCATAGATGTGATCCTTGGCTACTATCATCCTAACATCCATGTTGAAATGAATGATTACACATCTATTTATACAATAGATTGACCTAATTAAGTTTCATGAATTACAAAGATAACTCTATGATCGAATGTTTACAACTTGACCTTGATCTCCTAGTCTGCATGTTTTTAATCAATTAGACTAATTAAAAAAATAAAAATTATATTTCTTATGGGTATGTATAGGATCATGGTATGCCAAACCAGGCCCTTAAGTGGCAATGACAATTCAAAAAATCAGGTTTAGGAAAGTTGACATAAAAATTTGAACAAGTTATCAATATTATATAAAAAAATGTGTAAGAAGAGAATCTGTAGAAAATTGAATTTAGTTTCTTTTCTACAAGCCATTTTTTTAAAAAAAAATATTCTATATGGTGAAATTTCAAATTTATAATGAGTAGTATGAAAATTTTAGGAAAAAGATAAGAAGTAGGTGTATGTCTGACCACCTTAAACCCAATAAAATGATAATATTTTTTTACAAGATTATAGATATAAGTAGTAGACTCATGTCCGGATGTGATGCATATTGCTTTGTAATTTTTTCTAAGTAAATAATTAATTATGATTTTTCTACAACAATGTTTCCAGAATATAAAAAAAATTGTGTCTGACCACATTAACTTAGTCTAAATTTCATCAAATTGAAATTTTTTTATTTTTTTACTGTAGTAGGCAAATCATAGAATGTGACTCATGTTTAGGATTTCAAAAATGTTATAATGTTTGAAAGCTATAGCTATTTTTCAATCAGTCTATCAACCAGGACTAAAAAGATAAGAAGTAGGTGTATGTCTGACCACCTTAAATGCAATCAAATGACAATATTTTTTTACTAGATTCTATATATAAGTAGTATACTCATGTCTCGATGTGACATATTTTTTTTTGTAATTTTTTTCCAAGTAAATAATTAATTATGAATTTTCTTCTATCACTTTTCCAGAATATAAAAACTCCTGTGTTTGACAACCTTAACTTAGTCTAATCTTAATCAAATTGAATTTTTTTATTCTTTTCTTATAGTAGGTGAAGCATAGAATGTGACACATGTTTTAGATTTAAAAAATGTTATACCATTTGAAAGTTATATATAGTTTTTAATCAGTCTACCAATCAGGACTTCTTTTTCACATCACCACTTTTTGGCATACCATGATCCTGCACATATCCTTGTACCTCAAGAAATGGTTTTAAATCAAATCAAAACTCTAAATATAAAACATAACTATTTTATCTGATGTGGAAGTCAGATCCACTTTTCTCAGGATATAACTAACTTTCAGTGTCTCATGTTTAGGTTGCTTTGAAAGTCTTTCTGTCTTTCAGTGTTCCTTCTTTGAACTATCTATTGGGTTCCCTTTCTCTGTCAGGTTCCTCTATTTCTTCTCTGCTAGTTTATAGTGTAACCTGCTTGTCAGGTTTCTTTGTATCATTTTCAGTTTGCACTGTAAAAGTGTGTCGTCGGGTTTCTCTATACTTAGCACTTTTGGTCTAAACTGAAATATTTCTTTCGGTGTAAGTGTAATCGATGGTTCATAACCTATTTTCCCTTTTCATATACTAATGAAAAAATATAATGTCTTCAATCTCCCCCTTTGACATTAGTATCAAAAACTGATATGTGTAAAATATTAAACTATCTAGTATGTGCACCATATGTTTACTTGTCATTTATGAATCCCCATATGTATTTTCTGATATAGTATAAGTATATACATGTATACTTGCCTTTATACTATATTTCCTTTTCACCTTATCTTCATATCATTCTCCCTTTTTTATTATACATCATTTTCACCTTTTTACTATATGACCTATACATATCATTTTCCCCCTTTTTTATAGTAAGGGAAAAGGTGTATACTTACAACTTATAAAAAATATGGGAATGAGAAGTATTTATATCCTCCATCATTTTCTCCCATTTCTCCTTTAGGTGCTCAAGATCCATGCACTCTAGTGTAATCCTGGCATGCATATCATAGATGTTGTCTATTACAGACATCTCAGGGGTGGAAATTAGTTGTCTTTCCAAAGTCATGTGTTGTTGCAGAAGTGTAAGGTTTGGAAATAGTTGAGCCTATATCTCGGTAACCTCATCTTTGAAATGGGATTCTAGTTCCCAAATTTATTATTTTAACCTTTTAATTTCTATTATCTTGTCATAATGCAGTTTGATTGCATTGTCATCTGTGGTTAGACCTTTAGCACTTGTATTTAGATCAGAATCAATCTTTGTAATTTTATCACTATTATCCTTAGTGAATTTCTCCAAAGTGCATAGCTTTTGAATTAAGGAAATAGCTTCAGTAATGATTGGATCTAATTCATTTGTTAGTTTTGAAAGCTTTACCTTATTTTCTACCACTTCTTGGCTGATCTTTTCTGTCAATTTGTATTGGAACTTTTGTTCTTCTCGTTCTTCAATAGCCTTTTCTGCATCCACATTTTGAGGTGTGATGGCTTCAATGAGAATGGGATGCTTTGGGATAGTTATCAACTTCTTACGTTCACCGACAAATTTTGGTATATGGTGAAGACAATCATCATCTTTTTACATGATTACCGACGGATCTCGGTTTACACTAGCAACTTAGCATTGATAACTTAGCTTTTTGTGTACACCGATGATGTTCAGTAAGCATTAATTGATGAAATTGAATTCATAGAATTGTAACAAGTGATACCATAGTGCATCTTTAATCATGCTAGTATGGCATTTCATCAATGTATAATGGAATTGATGCAAAATATAACTTAGTATAATGGAGTTGCATACTTACATGTTCTTCTTAGGTGGGGGTGGTAATGTCACTAGATCCATTGATTAAGGTGTCACCATTTTCATTGCTTAGTCTAGCTTCATCATTGTAGCTTTACTCCACATTTTGTTTCTCATCTTCCTGATGTCTTTAATGGTGTTTCCATTGGCAAAGGTGTTCGTCTCTGCCATTTGGTCTCTATAGTCTTTTCTTAGATGACCAACTTTATGATAGTGTAGACATTCCATTCTGGGGTTAGTCCACATCCTACACTTTCTCATACACTATCTCATACAGTTTTTAGCTATGTGACCAAATCTTCCACATGCTGTGTAGTTTTCCCATGTGTTGTAATAAAAAACATATGAGTTATCGACTCTTTTTGGTTGATAAGAATTTTATTGATCTTTAGGCTTCCATGCTTGCATTTTATTCTTCCAGCATTCAAGAGATGTGTGCCCATGCATTTTGCAAGTAGGACAGTATTTTTCCATGTAGGTCTCCTTCTTTGGTTGTTTCACCTCAAATCTACATTCATATGCTTTATGTCCTTTCTTGTTACATTTAAAACAAATTCCTATGAATGAAGGTGTGGATTTAGGAATACCTTTCATTTTTCTACTGTAAACATTTGATGTGTGGCTAGGCCTTCCATAGTGATAGCATGCCAGCTTTCTTGGTCTTGGATTTAAATAGACATTCTTTGGATCAACTTGATATGGTTATTCTTCATTTTTGGTATACCTCGGTCCAGTATTGTTGTTGACTCTTCTTTGTCCATCAAGAAAATCATCCATCCTTTTGTTTCTTTCTTCAGCTCTCTTGATTATGTCATTATGTTGTTGCTGAATTCTTACTTCATGTTTCATCTTTTTATTTTCTTCTCTTAGCTCACCGATAGCTTCTATTATTTCAATGAGTTATGTATTCATTATGTTTGCCTCTTGACTCATAAGAATAATCTGATTTGTGATCTCATGATGATGTTCTGTAAGTCTTTGTATTTCTAATTATTTCTCTTGCAGATTTTCATTAATCTTCCTTTTTTCATCAATAGCTAGTGTTCTTTCTTGTTCAACTTGTCTAGCATTGTTGATGACATAAATAATTCTTACCATCTCTGTCTCTTGACTGATTTGTAGAGATTTTACTTGTCTAGCCAGATGTTGATTGATTTCATTTAGACTTGTGATGCTTTCTTCTGATGTGTCTGATGCTTAACTTGTTATAGATCTTGAAGACTCAAATAGATCAGGTATCTCTTCTTATTGATATTATATTTCATTGCAGCGAGATGCCATAATCTTTCTTTCATCTAGCAGCTATCTCATCTTGATTCTAGCTTCTTTATACTACTCATAGAAGATTTGAATTTTTAGCTTCTGATTCTCAATACTTTTCTCAAGCCTGTACTTGTTCATTGTACGATAATTTCTCTTAAGTCTTTAAACATTTCAAATAAAGAGACCTAGATCTGATACCAATTATTGGAAATAATGGGAAGTATGTACTGAGAGGGGAGGGGTGAATCAGCAACACTAATTTTTTAGATCTATTTTAACTTTAATCCATTTAGTAATCAATTGTATTACCAACCATTTTTTCTATCCTATCTTTGTGTACGTTATATCAATTCATAAACTTAACAAACATGTAAACATCCATAGAAGAATTCATGAAATGTAATGACCCATAACACAAGATACGGTAATGCAGAAAACACTTGTTAGAAGGTAAAAAACGCGGTGGGAATGGAACCCACAAAAACTTCACTATCTACAGATTGGAAGGGGTTGTTTAAGGCTTACAATTTGATCCCTTCTCATGATCTACCCTATTAGGAGTATTATGCAGAGACTGGTTAAGGTCTACTCTGTTAAGAGTTTTAGCAACACTATTTAGTGCACACTTGGTTAAGAGATTTACAAAGGATTGTTAAATCCACCTTTCTTGAAAGGATTTCTTCTATTTTCTACATTTGTTAGAATGTAGACAAAAATAATCATTGACCTGAGTGTATGCAATTTTCAATTTCTGATTATAGATCCATTAAAATCACATGTAAAAAGTATCACATAATGTGATTGATTAATACCTCTATTTCTTGGTACCCTTGATTCTTGGTTCTTGATAAACAAATTCATCTTTTACTGTTCTACTTCTTGAAACTCTCAGTATGATCCATAGATGTGCTCCTTGGCTACTATCATCCTCGCATCCATGTTTAAATGAATGATTACAAATCTATATATACAATAGATTGACCTAATTAAGTTTCACATATTACAAAGATAACTCTATGATCAAAGGTTTACAACTTGTCCTTGATCTCCTAGTCTACATGTTTTTAATCAGTTAGACTAATAAAATGATTACAATTATCTTTCTTTTACCTGAAGAAATGGATTTAAATAAAATTAAAACTCTAAATATAAAACATAACTATTTTATCTAACGTGGAAGTCAGATCCACTTTTCTTAGGATATAACTAACTTTTTGTGTCTGATGCTTGGATTGTTCTGAAAGTCTTTCTCTCTTTTGATGTTCCTTCTATTAACTATCTGTCAGGTTCCCTTTCTCTATCAGGTTCCTCTGTTTCTACTCTTTCAGTTTATAGTGTAACCATCTTGTCAAGTTTCTCTGTATCATTTTTGGTTTACACTGCAAAAGTGTGTCGTCAGGTTTTTCTATACTTAGCACTTTTGGTCTGAACTAAAATCTGTCTTTCGGTGTAAGTGTAACTGATGGTTCATAACCTATTTTCCCTTTGGATATACTAATGGAAAAATATAATTTCTTCATCAATAACCCAGTGACCCAAGAATCATAGATAACATTCTCCAACATGTATTCTACTCCACCTCAAGCTCACATATCATAACTCATGCTCGCATCCAAGTTATCTTGAAAATTGAGAGACCAACTCTGTCACAATCCTCTGTCACTATTCTATAACCAATCTTTCTCAAAACAACTGTAACATATTTGAATAGTAATATAAAAATAAGAGATCTTAGATATAAGATCTCTTCTCATCCCCTTTTCTAGATCCATGCTTGCATTCTCTGAAAGTCCTTACAGTGTCTGTATACATTTGTCAGTCTTCCCTATACTAGTTATAACCAGTCTATCTGAGACTTCTAAAGCATGAAACTGAAACATATGTTGACATCAATGAAAAAACATGAATGTCAACATGTATAACATAAAAAATTCTAACAATACCCCCCTTTGGCATTGATGGAAACCAATGTGAAAATCCATCGACCCAAAATTATCCTTCTCAATATAATATTCTAAATATTCTCTTCACAACTCCCCCTAAAATTGTAGGGGTTTTCAACTTGTATCTCTCCCCTTTTGACATCAATGGAAAAGGGTGTCATAGCTCTTATCCTTCTCTATCCATTTGACCTCTATAATGTGTATCATTTTCATATCTTCATGCTTGTAATAATCATGTGATTTCTCACCCAAATGTGTTATATTGTGTTCATGTGATCACTCCCCCTGAGTGGATCTAGGCATCAAGTCCAGGAATAATATACCTTTGATGGGTACTGGACTGATACAATTTTGCATCATATAGTTTTTGCAGGGAGGGGTTCACACCCCAAGTGTACCTCTAAGATAGTCAAAGGCATCTTTTGACAAAGGATTTTGTGAGTATATCTACTATTTGATCATTTGTACTGATATACTCTAATCTAACTTTATTTTCTACAACCTCATCTCTCAAGAAGTGATATTTGATTGAAATGTGTTTGGTCTTTGAATGCATAACAGGGTTCTTTGACATGTTCACTATTCTTGTATTATCACAATGTATAACCACTGGATTTTCAAGGTTATCCCAATTTCCTTTCGCATCTACTTCATCCAAACAATCTCTGTATAATTTATAGAAACAATAACATATTTTGATTCAGCAGTAGACTGAGCTATACAATCTTATTTCTTACTTAACCATGAAAGCAAACTCTTTCCAAGGAAAAATGCACCACCACTTGTGCTCTTCCTATCATCAACACTTCCTTCCAATTCAACATCAGTATAAGCTTGCAAAGTAAAATTATTAGACTTTTCATACCATAAAGTATATTATAATGTTCCTTTTAGATATCTAAATATCCTCTTAAATGCAGAAAGATGAGTTTCTTTAGGATCTTCTTAGAACCTCACAACAATTCCAATTAATTTAGCTCTCAAATACTAATTACTATATGTACAAACGTTTCTGATGTGAACTCTGTAGATAGAAGTATTAACTACTTCTCTCCAATAAAATATAATACCTTCAAGCATTATTGTCCTGGCAACATCCATTATTGTTGTAATTTTTCTCTCTACAATCCCATTCTAATGTGGTGTCCTAGGAGATAATGTTTTTTTGTATATTCTATTGTCTTCATAGTAGGTGTTAAACACATCTAATGTAAACTCTCCACCTATATCTAATCTTAAACATCTTTTCTTCAAACTTGATTCATTCTCAATTTTTGCTTTGCAAATCTTGAACTTATCAAATTCTTCTGACTTCTCTCTAGGATATGAAACCCACATCATAACAGAAAGCATAAAGAATGCAATTCATGGCATAAATTTTTTTATAAATAACCTTTTATGCCATATCCATCTGTCATCAACCTTCACAACAAAAGAAGTAGCCTCTTTAGTATTCAACTCAAACACATTACCTCTTGAATTTGTACTTGATGCGATCAAATATCTAGTCTAACTTCTAATAGTACATTTCCCATCATTGAACTTGAAATTATATCCCTTGTCTACAAGCCATCCAACACTCAACAAGTTGTGCTTAAGTCCACCAACAAGCAATACATCATCATTATTAGTTTTACCATCAAGAGAAATTGATCCTACTCCAATGATAAATTTAGGAGTGTTATCACCAAATTTGACTACACCACCATCATATTTAGTAAGATGAGAAAACTTATTTTTATCACTAGTCATACGATGTGAACAACCACTATCTCTGATCCATTGTGATTTCTTTTCAACATGTGAAACTAAGGATCTTTCTTCATGAATAAGCACATCATCTTTAATAGCAATAAATCCATTTTCATCATAATCTAGAACATCATCATTAGATACACATTCACTAGCATAGTAACATTACTTACCCTTGGAATAATTAGGTCTAAAAAATTTAGATTTATGCTTAGGAACCCTTGTAGGACTATTGGAATTATAGAAAGGTGTGTACTAATAGGGAAGAGGTGAATCAGTACCCTTAAAAACTTTTCAAACAAATCTTTGTAATCATATATTGTAATAACCGACTGAGTAGTTTGATTTCACCATACATGAAATTATGTCATTGCTGAAATGTTAATACATGTAATCAAAACAATAAAACATTCATGAAATTCAAGTACACATAACACATGTATTTGGTATCACAAAAACACTTGTTAGAAGGTAAAAGTTGTGGTGGGGATGAAACCTACCAAGATTCACTACTATAGTAATAAAGTAGCATGTTAGAGCTTACAAAGATTGATCACTTCTGGTGACTATACCCTTGTTGTGACTAATAATGCCTTATGTACTGCTCGGTAAACTTGTCTCTATTCTAAAAACTGAATGCTTCAATGAAATCCTTATGCCAAAAACCCTTGTCTGATCTTCTGATGTCCTTAGTGTGGCATATACTTAATTATAATTCGGTCATCATACTTGTGAAAATGACATCTTATCCGTATATATATCAAACTTCTTGACCTAATTAGAGTTTTACAATATCTTAGAAAACCTAAGATAACCAATGTAATAAATTTAACTTGATCATCTATACATATGAGACATAAACAATTAATGATTGCATTCATAATTAATATCCTCCTCGATCATTGTAAACCATTTTCTAGCTCGACAAAAAATTGTTACCTTGAATGATGTGCCATTACAAAAGTTTATGTAACTACTGCTTTACTGGTTAAATATTGTCTCTCTATGCTCAATGTATCTTGGTGCTCGGTAAATCTTTTGCTCATTGACCACTACACTTGGTGATCACTACACTTGGCGATCATTACCGACTAGTCTGTCTTTGACTCTGTTACCGACTAGAGATTTGCATACTAATGAAAAGCTTAAAAATCATATGGATTATCATTCATATGATGTGAACAACTATTTTCTATGATCCATTCTGATTTCTTTTCAACATGTGAAACTAAGGATCTTTCTTCATGAATAGGCTCATCATTTTTAATAACAATAAATCTGTTTTCATCATAATATACAACATCATCATCAGGTACACCTTCACTAGTATAGTAACATTACTTATCCTTGAAATAATTAGGTCTATTAAATTTAGGTTTATGCTTAGGAACCCTTGTAGGACATCTAGATGCAAAATGACCCATCTTGTTATATGAAAACACTTCAAGGATAACTTTTCTTCAAATTTACCCTTACCTAGATATTTTCTCTTCTTGCAACCAAAGCCACAAGTTCATCTAGCTTACTTTCCTCTTCCTCTGTCTTTTCCAAATCATCACCATATTTTCCAATCCCTTCATACCTATTACCTCAGCCAGTGCTTACAAGACTTGATAAAGCCTTTTTTTCATTGTGCTTAGTTTCCTTGAATGCAAATTCCACCTTAGGTAATGTATCTCCCAGATCTATGGCCTCAAAGGTGGTCAAATTAGAAATCAACACCTCTATATTGAAGTTTACTGAAAAAGGTATGTTCTCTTCTATTGCTTGCACTTTATTTTTGTAGATAAGTGTCAACAATATGAGAATCTTTGAGACCATTTCTTCTTCAATATATCTGCCTCATGAGTTTCTAATGCCTATAAAAACCATTGTAACCCTCTGTACATATGCTCTAACATTTTCATCATCTCACATTCTCAAAGTCTCCATTTTAGTCTTCCAATTCTCCAACTTTTCTTCCTTATTAAACTTATCTCATTCATATAGTGCATCTAGTCTTGTTGAGATTTTATGTGCAAAATCCATGTCTTTAACCTCTGGGAATTCACCCTCAAAGAGTGCGTTGATCAATGCTTCTCTTGCAACCATATTATAACTAAATAAATTATTTTTATTTTCATTATTAGTTTCCAATTCATCTTCAGGCTTGATCTGCTCATCCTTCTTTGTAATCATCCAATAATCAATTCCTAGGAAGAGTAGGTGAGTTATCATCTTGTTCTTCCAAATGTCAAAATTTTCAGGGTCAAATTTTAGACTCTCCTTTCTATAGAATTCCATCTTCGGATCACCTCAAGATGTTAATCTTTCTCTTAGAGGAACACAAGCTCTGATACCAATTATTAGCAATAATAATCCACCAACACAACTAAAAGGGGGGATGGGTGAATCAGTTGTGTGCCAAATAATTCAACTTTATACTTATAAACCAATTAATCAATTCAAATCTGGACACATCAAAAGAAACACCACAACATAAGATATTTTTTTCAAGGAAACCATGCTAAGGAAAAAACCCAGTGGGAGTTAGCACCCCCAAATAATGCACTGAAAGTATTGTATCCCTATTAGGAGAACTATCCCTATTAGGAGCTTATTATTACATATAGTACATAGTCCATGTTAAAGGATATACCTTGTTAAGAGTCAATAGAAATAAGAGGCTCACTGCCCAAATGAGAAGATTAAATCGACCTTATGTACTCACTGTTCAAGGTATAGATATAGAATTATACAATAACCAGTGAATTGACTGATAGAAACTTTATTTTCCTAAATAGTTTCAATGAAGTTCATCACAATCAATATCTATGCTCTACATCCAACAGAATTCACAATTACAAGCTCGCAACTTCCACACCCTACTTCCACACTACCTTATCAAGAAACAACTCTCCTTTATACAAGTTACAATAAGAAATTAGGTCATCCTGTTAATAATTCCCCAATGCACAAATAATTACATAGACCCTTTCTAAGATACATACGGTACCTTAAATAATTAAACATTAAATGCAAATCATTAATTATACTCCAAGATCCATAATCTAAACTCACCATCCTCTAAACATGCTACATCACTATAGTCAGCCAAAAATAGGCCATTGCAAGATTACATGCCTCAGCTAATATCACCAAGAACCTAGTGACCCAAGAATCATAGATAAGATTAGTCAACATGTCTTCTACCATTCCTCAAGCGCATATGTAATAACTTGTGATCACATCCAAGTTATCTCAAAAACTCAGAGACCAACTTAGTCACAATCCTCTATCACTATTCTGTAACCAGTCTATCCCAAAAAAACTATAAAATTTTCGAATAGTAATATATTGACAAACAATCTTAGATGTAATATTTCTATTCACCCCCCTATCTAGACCCATGCCCGCATTCTCTAAAATTCCTTACAATTTTTGGACATGTTAGTCAGTCTTGCATGTACTAGTGATAACCAGTTTGACTAAGACTTCTAAAGTATTCAACTAAAACATATGTTGACAGATCAATGCCAAAACATGAATGTCAACACCTCTATTAAAAACAATTCTAATAGAATATAGGTTTGAATGTAGATGACACAATTGACAACCTCTAGCCAAAATGTTTTCATTAATGGTAAAAAATGTTTGTATGGGGCCCCACAATTGAATATAAGCAACTTTTGATGAGAACAATAGCCCAAAACCAACCATCTATAAATAATATGTCTCAAGAAACCAACACATGTATCATTATAAAATAATTAGTAGCTTAAAGATAATTACACAAAAAAACTCTTAATGCAACTAAACAACAGGTTGAAGCCTAGCAAAATAGAAAATTACTTTAACTTATTTGACACACCACTTATTTTTTTGGTACCCAAAACCTTATAACTTGGGTTTCAAAAAGGATTAAAAAACCTTACAAGCATCACCATTAGCCTCTAAAGAGAAAACAAAGAGGAATCAACTAAAAAATGGGGTTTTAAAAGGCTCCCTAAACATGCAAGGGGTTTTGATAGGCTTCACAAACCATAATACATAAGGAGTTTTCCAGGATCCCTTAACCTTCATAGACAAATCCAAAATATATAACCAAGAAGAATGAGCTAAAAAATGGGGGTTTGTAATGCTCCACAAACTAGCAACCAAGGGTAAGTTCAGGTACCCTTAACCTAATATTTGGGTTTTAGCAAGGCCCGAGAAACCTTTGGAGAGGGTTTTGAAATGGATCCAACAACCACAAACTAGCAAGAAGCCAAAGAACCCTTCTAACAAAACTATCCTTTTCTACAGAAACTCCCCCCCAACTCAATAGGAGAGGATCCCATTTACATAGGAACAAAGCAGAAGAATGAAAGGAGGGAACTCACAACCACACTACCAAAGAGAGTAGAGGAACCCCAACCAAAGAACCAATCCTCACTAACTTCAAACCTATACAACTCAAAAGAAGAGGGCTCCACGTCAAAAGTAATGAAAAAGATAAAGAGTTTTAGAAAGGACCCCTCACCCGGTTCCCCCCCACTTCAAAAAAACCACCAGTGAAGGCAAGCCACATAAAACAAAAAAAAAAATCTCCCACCAAGTGAATCTCCACCTCAATAAGAGAAACTCCCACCTTAATAGAAATAATGAGAGAAGAAGAAAGAATCCAGATAAGGTTAACTTACATCATGGTAGCAACATGAAGACCGGCCTCAATAGGATGATGCTTCACCTTTAAAGAAGCTTCATGAAGAAGGAAATAGAGCCCCATAAAAATATCCCACCAAAAAATAAAAATCAATAAGCACTAAGCTCAAAAAAAATACCATAGCCCAAAAACCTAGAAGGGGTAGAAGAGGCCCTTGAAAACTAACAACCCCTTTGGAGAAACTAGAACCACACCATAACCACACAAAACAAAAAAAAAAATACTAGAAGCCACAACAAAAAATTAAAAGGACCCAAAAAATGGGATCCTTGGGTAAGGGAAAAAAAAACAAAGCCACATGGAACAGAGGACAAGCTTGCAAGAGAAGAAAGAGAAATTTCATGTTCAAGACCAGCAAAGACACAAACAATAGAAATGAACAAATGATAAAATAAAAGAGAGGCACCCCAAACACAACCAACACAAAGGAGCACTAAGAAAAACTAAAAACAAAACTCCAACACAAGCTACCTACATAAAATTGGAGAAAAACATAACTAAAAACAACCACCATTGATGTAAAAGAATAGGATCCACAAGCACCAATCACTAATCATCAACAAGAAAATCCCCCCATTTGAAACACCAAGAAAAAAATAGAACTAAATAAAGGTGAGGGGAAGACCAAATAGAAAGGTAAGGAGGGCCAAAAAGTGGAATCCCAACATGAAAACCAAAACCTATTACACAGTACAAAGAGGCATAAACAACAGTTCTCCCAACAACATGAACCAAGCATATGTATACCCTAAGCTTAGCCACAACTATAAGAATCAAAGAAACACAAGAAACAATGATAATTAAATCCTCAAAAAAATATCAACCACTCCGTAGTGTAGCTACATCACCTGTGAATGGTGCCAAAAGGAATAGCACCTTTAACTAATCCAAAACCTTAAGCATGGGAATGCTAGAACTAGGAGATACACCAATCCCACAACCCTCCATTGAAAAAAGAACCACCAAGTGACCACCATAAGAAACAAAACATATCTTACAACCATAATCTTCATCATCTTCTGAGTCAGAGGCCTCCCCTGACTTGTCATTCGGGTCAAAAACCATAGGGCCACACCCATTCCCACTCTCACCTCCTCTCATTTCAAAATAGTTTTCAAAGATTTTGTTACATTTATTTTACCTCTACCAAAAATGCTCTTGAGCCATGGACATAGAATAAAGCATATAATTGGCCATCTAACATAAGATTATATACTTCCATTTGGCCACATGCTATGGAGAAGTGTATGGTACTATGTGCTAATACAAATTTCCTCAAGCATGATATAATTACTTCAATGTATGATATACATACTCCACCCTACATCTCTATGAATATTTTAAAGGAAATATACTCACTTATCCACATCTAAAAGGAAAGTTATAAATGTTGAAAAACCTCATCCATGTACTTTAAAGAGTACAACCATGTGCACCTAGAAAAGTCATGAATAAAATTGAGCATATAGATGGCCCCTTGGAATGAAGTAGTAGGGAACGAAATGAGGTCACTATGCACCAATTACAAGAAAGTTGAAGGTTGTGTGACTATATCATAGTAAATGATTTTCTATGATGGTTTCTCGGAAAACAACCCTAACAATATCCATATAATCAAGTGATTTGAGGTAGGTGAATCACTAAATTTTGTTTGCTCACTTTTTAATGATATTTGTAATTCAGGTGTGAAAACTATTCATGGGAAATATTTCTCATAGAATCTTCATGAATAATAAAGGATAGTCTAGATCAATACTCAAATCTATCAAAACTTTATAAATATACTTCATGATCAATTCCTCCAATAGCAATGATCTTCATAGGGTCATGCATCTCTTGAATTGTTACATAAGTAGGAGAGAACTTAAAAATAATTTTGTTGCCACTATTGTAAACATGGTAGATGGAAAGTTGATTTTTTATAATATGAAGAACAAGAACATCATCGATTTTACTAATCGGCATCAGAAATGATCCTACCCCAAAAAATAAAACATGAGAAGAGTTCCCAAATATAATATATAAAGTAGAACTATGAAAAAGAGAATCAACAAAACATGTTGAATGTGTAATATGATGTGAAGCACTAGAATAAAGAATCTAACTAGTATTTGTAGAGGGAAAATCCCTAAAGTAAATAGATTTCCCTTTTACCAAGGAAGAATACTTAGGCATGGAAATATTCTGCTTCCTCGTAGCTTTCTCCAATGTTTTTAGCCTTACAAAACAATGTGCATCATTATGCCCAAACTTTCCACAAAAGAAACAATTTTTCTTCTTCTTCTTCTTCTTATACTTAGAAGATGACTCTAATAGATACAAGGAGGATGAAGAGGATTAATCTTATAAATATTATTTTCCTTAGGATTAGAGTGGGGGGGGGTCACCACCTATAGATGAACGTCATGGAATTTTTCTTATTCTTAGCCTTACCATTGAAAGATTGAGCCATTAATGCATGAATCTTAGAAATAGAATCCATATGAATCAAGTTGGCCTTATCCCTAGTCAATTAATCAAAAAAATCCTCAAAAGAAGACATATTATGGAATTTTCCCATGGCATCAATAGTATAAGAGAAGGCTGAGTAAAATAGCTGAAAATGGCCTCTAAGCCTATATATGATCAATAAAATACACTTCTTATCATCTTTGGCATTACCAAATCCTTTCAAATATAAAAAAATCAAATTCAACTATGCAAGGAAATACTAATTAGTGTGAAATACATCTTGAGAAAGAGCAGTTAGATTAGATCAAAGCTGAAAGATCCTAAACTAATTGACCTTACCATATAACTCTATAAATATTATCCTACACCTCTTTAGGTCCATTACACTCACTAGTGTTAAATAAAAAATTATCTAACATATTAAAACCTATTATTCCTTTTCCCTGATCGATTTTGTTTCTATAAACAAACTATTAAAATGCCTTAGTGAATTTTAGTTGGTTAGCATCCAACATTTTCAAAAGATCAAAAAAATTACAAGTGAAATATCTTGATATTCCATGAGTGATGGTTATGTCGAGTGATAAATTTAACCTAGGACCTAATATGATATAAAAGGGCACAAAAGGACTGTTATGAAAGATACATTTTCTAGAATAGATATTATACAATAAGAAAAGATTGGAAATGCAATGTGGATTGTTCTCCACTTTCCTATAGTGCAACCAAAAGGATTATGTCTCAATAGGATCAAGGAGGATGTAAGATATAAGGGATTAAATGATCAATCCTTCTTTGATTTAAACCAATGAATTGGAAGATATGATAATACAAATAGAAGGATAAATAAGAAAATATAAATAGTTTTAGAAAAGACAGATTGATGAAAAATAGACAGCAAGTTGTAGTGATCTGAAACAAATACCTAAGAGCTACACTGACATGTAAAATAATTTTTGAGATGATCTCTAAGGTACAAAATGCCTTGATGTTTTTTTTCTGGGAACAAGAAGCTTGGGGAATTTTTTTCCAAGGATTTTTCCTGATTATAGTTGTCTACCTCCTGACAGAACCTACCCTTTTTAGGTCAAGACCTGATAGTCATGCTACCTATACCTACATATAGAAAAATAAGGAAGAAGGTTGGATGAAGGGGTTTTTCTCAGTCAAACCCCTGTTCGAAATCAACCTTAACATGAAATGAAAGAAATAAAAGTATGTTGTCATATAATAAAAGCTAGATCTAAAAAATATAATGTATTGAATTCCTTTATAATGAAAATTCTTCTTTGAATGTGATCAAATATATTAATGCAATAGCTTCGAATTAACACAAAAACCCAAAAGGAAATAATGAAAGATAAAACCTCATATTATGGATGTTGTAATTAACCATAATTCTTAATTGAGAAGAATAAATAAGATGTAGATGTTGTATCTCCTTCTTGAGATAATACTCCTCTTCTAGGCATTTAATGAGGGAAATAAGCTTCATCTATGGAGAATAACACCTTAAATTATTGAGAGGAAGTCTAGATATTGAATGGTTGAATCATTTCCTTCATTGCTTGAATACAAATTCATGATAATAATTTTGGATTCTTGATGATCTTGATCATGATTACATAAATAAAAAGAGATAGGGTGTTTATATACCTCTCACAACATCTGAGGGCTTAAAACACAAACAGGTCAATTATAGATCCATATATCTGACTAAACCATCTAGATGAGACCCCATATCTAATTCAGGACTGATATTTGGGGAACAAAATAACCTAGGCATTATGTTATAAGAAACACAACACCCTAGGTTTTATTTTGAGCATAGGTTTTGGATAATTACGGGGTGCCAAATTATAGAGCACAACCACTTCTAAGATTAGGATAGAACACAAAGGCTAAACATAGTAACATTAGACCTAGGTGATGAAATAAATTATGTGATTGGAGAAAAACTAGAGGATCACACTTATAAATAAGGGCTTACCTCAATTTTGAACAAGATTGAAAGGAAAGAGGACCCATATTTGAACTTAGGT
>MU226527.1:231543-245210 GCA_018584345.1 Thuja plicata | reverse complement strand
GTCACATTCCTAATCCTTGATTAGGAACTCAACCCCAAAAGTCAAAGTCAATAATCTCAAGCCATTCTTATCCATAAGAATAAATATCTCTTACACCCTCATAAATATCTCTTACACCCTCATAAATTCCTCTTACACCCTCTTTATGAGACTTATCTTCTAGAGCCTTCTTGGCTCTCTTCCCTAAATGGTCACATTCCTCCCTACTTTCAACCCAATAATATTGTGACAAGTGTCACAATTTGATGCACTTGAAGAAACACTACTCTCTTCTAGTGGCATCCTGACCTCTCTTCAACTTTGCATATGAACCACTCATTTCTTCCCCCATTTCCTATAAATAGAAGGCTCATTCCTTCACATTTCATCCATCTTTTGAAGTAATATCATAATGCCAGTTTTAGCTTAGATATTCCAATCTTGAAGAGTAAACTTATAATGCCAGTTTAGAGAACATACGTTTGAAGCTTGGAGCACATCTTGATCACACATCCATAAGCATGAACACATCAAAAGGGGAGCTTAGATTTAGTTTGAGGAGGTTTGCACTTCCTTGTTTCCTTATTGTTTAAGTTTTTCTTTTTCGGTTCAATCATGTATGTAGCTTGTTAATTTAGTTTTAGAATGCTTTAATATGAATATCATGTTCCTTTAAAACTATATTTTCCTTGCTCACATTCTGGAACGCCCGGTGGGACCCACTTCACGGGTTCCTTTTCATTGTTTTACTTACAAACTAACCCTCTAAGCTCATGTATTTTTGTTGTTTGAGTATGTTTTGCAAGCTCTTATTTTCTTGTGTAGGTTGAAAAGGGAAAGAAGACTATATTCCTTCTATCTTCTTTCTAATTTCTCTCTGTTATGCTTCCACAAATATCATTGATACACAAACAAGAATATTATATTCCTTCTATCTTCTTTCTACTTTCTCTCTATTACCCATTTGTTGAAATATGGTCTATATCACTGGGACCATTATTTGTAAAAATATAGGGGAAAGGCATTGTAAACCTACAATAATGCACTCTTACTAACTATTTTTCATTTTTTTTATAGGTCTACAGGTTAGCCACCTAGTTTGGTAAGAAAGCACTTAATCTTTTGATTAAAAAATTCCCATTTTGCTTTTTGGTGTTTAAAAAGAACAGTGTATGTACTCACATCATTTCACACTTGGTTTTGGGTTTCAAAGTCAACAAAAGTGAAAGTCAACAAAAGTCAAAAGTCAAAAAGTCAACAAAAGTCAACATTTCTTTTTTGGGCTTAAAATGAACATGCACAAAATCTTGAATGCTTTAAGGAAAAAGAAAAAATAAAACATCTAATTTTGGGTTTAAAACTGAACAATCAAATCATACATCTTGTTTTTGGATCTTAAAATTGAACTAACTATCAAACACTTCACTTTTTTTGTGTTCTAAAATTCGGCAAAGCAATCACACATTTCCTCTTGGGTTTAAAATTAAACATCAAACGAACTCAATCTTGAATGCATAAAGAAAAATTGAATAAGGCAAATAATATCTCACTTTGGTGCTCATAAAAAGAACAAGCTTGCAAGTTTATTTTAGTTTTAGATCAAACACACATTGCTTAACTTATCAGAAATCAATCACGTGTCTTATGTGTTTGGTGCACTTGCACAAAATTTTGTAGAATGCAAACTCACTTCATTCACTATCCTCTCCCATTGGCTCTCGTGATCGTTGGTGCAAGAGAAAAATTGATTGTGACTGTTTGAACTTGTTTTGCAGATCTACTCTTGATAAATATTTAGATCTTCTTAGAGGGGCTTGTCCAGAAGAAGCATGATTCCTTCTGGAGAATGACCCTAAACTGGTAAAATCCTTTATCCGGTATATAAATAAGGTGCTAACCAAAAGAGTGTATATATACTTTCAAGCTCGGGTGGGTCATGTTCAATGGTAGTCCAGACTGGGTGAACTCCCTAGCATATCAACATGATTGAACTAGGCTCTTAAGTGAGTCACACTGTACAAATTGATTGCAGGGATACCACAAAAATACTATCAACTAATCAATCTACCAACCTACCCGATCCATCCCAAAAAACTTGATAATCAGCTAGGCAAGGAAGATAGTAACTTCCCTGAGAAATTCAAACATTCGTGCCACCCTGAGCATTTAAAGTAGGCTAATACAACATCATGGAGCCATAGCATGCTTGATGGTGGTTGTATTCTAATTATCTCTTGTATATGTTCCTATATATGTGGACAAAGGTTTTCAAGCTCACCGCATCCTTAAGGTAGAAAGTCCTTGTACTTGTTTTCAGTGTTACAAACCTTGTGCAAAAAAGTTCTTGAACATACACAAAGCTAAAAGTTTTGAAACTCCTTTTGCCAACGAGATCGACATTTCATGCTTCTTGCAAGGTTTCTTTGCCTCTTGCAAGATTGTTTTCTCACAAATTCCAAAAGTCAATCACTTGTTCCAAAAGTAAAAATGATCTAAGGCATGCTTGTCATAGTCATTGCCTACAAAAGTATCAGGTTGAACTCATGTCCCATTCCACCAAGCATCAGAAAGTGAAGACTCCTTTGCCACATATCTATCAAGAACAAAAGGCCATAACCAAAGAGGCCAAGAAATATCAATATATCACTAAAATCATTAAAGCAGAAAACCACAAACTTGAGGAATACGAGAGGGTCCAGTACAACAACAAAATTCTTTGTTTTCTGCAGAAATTCCACACCAACAATGCCTTCATTCACTTTGAGCGCTCCACCAATCTAGCCTATCATCCAGTTTTTCATGCAAACACATGTACTTGATTCCACACAAGTATGCCTAGTAGCCTCATTACTATATCGGTCACTCTTCCTCTTCTTAGATCACTTCACCTGCATTTAGGACTTCCCTAGTTGTCATCCCTGGAAACACATCACACATCATCCAAAGCATAATCCTAGCATAAATTTGCATTCAATCCTAAACCATCCCTTAGCAATCCTAACCCATCCTAGTTAATCCTAAACCAATCTTAGAAAATCCTAGATCCATCCTAGCAACCTTGCATCAACTTTTAGCAATCCTTATCATCCTAGAAAGCACATCCTTCACTTGGTATCCTAGACTCTTTTTGAGTTTCTTACCCTTCATCCTAAGTCAAAGATCATTGTCTTAGGTATCTTTAGAATGACACACTATTCTAAAATAACCCCCTCCATTTGTGAAACCTCATCACCTTGAGCAAAAGGTTGGTTCACATTGATCGAGAATCCCATCAAACCAAAGACCACAAGTCTATCTTGGGTTTTGGCAATCGTAACCACCTTGATCATACATTAGGAAAGCAATCCTTAATCAGTCTTTTTTTTACCAAGTCATCCTTAGTCTTTCAGGAAGCATCCCCATCATCATAGATAGTGTCATCCTAGATCATCATTTTAGCATTGTCATCCTTATTATTTTTAGGACAAATCCTTGCATTTTCATCTTGCATCTTGCATCAATTTTTAGGACCTCCCTTTTCATGCCACCCATCACACAAGCCGCTAAGAAGAGGAAAGACATGGCCCTTAATCAGTCATCTAGTTCATCTGACCCAACAATAGATCACTCTAATGCAATGGATTCCTTTGATCCACTATAGAACCTACCTATCTAGCACATTTGGGTAGACACTGATGAGATTCCCATCGTGAATATTATCAAAACATTCATCAATCATCCAGCGCATGTTCACATGGTAAGAGCCATGAGTAGATGTAACAAAAATTAGGTACTCACCGATATTCAGCAACAAGGAATCAAATTCCCACCTTGGATTATACCCATGCTTATCACACAACCTATGGGAATTTTAGGAGCAAGTCCTTATACCATCCAAAATGAAGTTGTTGATCCCCTTCAGTGAGCCTTGTAGGTAGGATCTCTTATCTCACAGATGATACAACCTTCCATCCCACCTTCCATAGTGCACACAATACCTCCATCTACCTTGTTCGTAGTCATTAGAGCCCTGCCTCCTAATCCACCATCTATAGCGCAAGCAATACATCACATCACTATGAAAGTGCCTACACCTCTTCAAAACATAGTCACTTCACTTTCCCAACAAATCCCAACATTTTTTGCATAATTCCCACCACCACTAGTCAACACTCTGCAAACCAACATTCCACCCATCCACACTTAGCCCATTCAAAATGCAGCAACCAATTCATAGCATCAAAGAACTCAAATCTCCATGCCTATTCCTCCCTTTTCCTCCACAACATAACCACAGCAGCAAGCATACTTCACCACAGACATGCCACCTACCAACACCTATAACCAACCCTTAGTACCACAAGGGCCCACTTTTCCCACTCTGCCAACAACACACTCACAACGTATGCCAGCAGTTCTTTCGCAAGAACAATCCAACTCAATTCCTCCATCACCACTTCCTCAAAATAGTCAACCAACACAAGGTGCTTCCTTATTCACTTGTAATAACTACCAAGCCACCATAAAATTCTTGGACATACCTGTACAATAGCATACCACCAATCCATTTGCATCTTTTACACAAAAACCACAATTCAACCCCTTTGCCTCAACACAAATTCCTATCCCCCAGCAAAAACCAATCCAACAACAACAACCTCTTCTGTAGCAACAACCCCAGCTATCCCAGCCATAAAGCACAAACCCCTTTGCTTCTCATGCATAGCCATAGTATAGCCCTTTCACCATAGCACCACCTCCTATTCAACCTACCTATAAACCACAACCATCAATGCAGAATCCCAATACACTCATTGAAAAGGTGCTACAACAAACTGTGAATCCTTTTTTAAGTACGCACAATGCCGCCCTATCTACCCAGCAACCACAACCCAACTATGCCAACTTCCTAGCTATGCTATCTTCCACTGCCTCACAACTGGTCCCTCCACCACAACAAACCAATGTGCCCATCAATCCCAACTACTTCATTCCACCCACTGGGGGCATTCCACCTCACAACACCTATCTACCATCCTTTGGCAATATGGCACCACCACCCAATGCAAGTGCATAGTTGCCTCAGCTCACTTATCCAACACCTCAGCAGATACAATCCTACTTCTAGCAGATACAACAACAACAACATGCATTGCTACCCCCTCCACTACACTATTCCCCTCAGTTACAGTTCTCATCACCCCAACAACTTATCTATATTGACCAAACACCACAATACCCTCCGCAAAACCCTGTGTATTCACTAGCTCCATTCGACCCCTATCTCATGAGCAGGATCAACATGCCAGTACATAACAATCCCCCACTAGCCAATTCAGAATGGGAGGAAATGAAGAATGCTTTAAAAGAGCTACATGCTGGAAATGAATCAAAAACCTTCAAATTTGAGGAAGTTTTTCCTTACCCATTTGATAGATCTATCAATGCCATACCCTTCCCCAAGCACTTTGAAACACCCAAGTTTGACAAATATCACGGGAAGGGAGATCCTATGAGCTACGTGAAAGAATTCTACATGGCATTCCAAGAAGTGGCTTATAGCAATAACTTCCTCATGAGACTATTTCCCAAAAGCTTAGGAGGGACCACTCTTGAGTGGTTCTATAAGATCCCTTACAACACAGTCTCTACTTTCACTGAACTATCAGAGAATTTTGTGGCCCAATATGCACACAATGTTGAGAATGAACTCTCCCTTCTTGATTTATGTAATTCAAAATAGAAGGGAGGAGAAAGCTTGGTAGATTACCTTCAACGCTGGCAAGGACTTACCACAAGCTTGTCTTATCAACACCTCGAGCAGCATCTCATCAAGATCTTTATTAACAACCTTCATCCTAAGCTTGACTATCATATGTGCATGAATTGTATACGATCTATCAGGACATCAGAATCAAAGGCATGGATCTTGAAAGAGGTCTTTTAGAAGATGGTGCCATAAAGCACTATAAAGAATCACAACCTGATAGAGGCAACAATGATCACTCTAGATATTGGAAAAAAAAAAGAATGTCATGACTGATGGAGCCGCTAACACTAAACATGTCCAGATTGTTATGGCAGGTCCTCAAGCATCCACTTCCACATACCAATAGCCACAACACTATCTGCAGAATTCCCTAGCGCGGGCATACCAACAACCACCATGCTATCAATAGAATTCCCCCACACTAACCTATCAACAACCACCATATCAACAAGTTCCATTTCCCCCGGCATGTCACCAAGCAACCCACCACCAACCCACGCCACAACAAACCATACGTCCATAGCAAGCTAACCAACCCAATTATCAGCATAATCCCCAGCCTTTCCAACATCAGACTAATGCAATATTAGTCTAGCAGGGATAGAGCATACTGAGAAGAGATCAAAAAGCACCTAAGTGCATGTTCACCCCTTTGGGTGAGCCTATCAATGTTATTTTCCAAAGAATGGAAGCAACAAACCTGGTAGTATATCCTCCACCGACGCAACCTTTTGATGACTCTTCTCTAAAACCACAATGGTTCAATGCCAATGAATATTTTGACTACCACCGTGTTAAAGGACATGCCATGATAAAGTGCATGAATTTGAAACACTACATCCAAGACCTAATTGATCCCAAGGATATTGAAGTAGATTCTACAAACAAAACCTCACCCAATAACAATCTGAAGATCTATCAAAATGCATTCCCAAACCATGACAATAACACGAGACCTACCAACACACACATTGCTTCAACATCCAATCAGGACAAAGGAAAACAAAGTGCCCATACCAGTAATAACACTACCACTCATGTTGAGTATGGTAGCATCATCGGTTGTATATCCCAAGTTGAGCCATCTGCCAATGTCATTCATGTGAAAGGTGCTGATACTAATTGTATTGTTACCACACATCATGGATGCATAACTGTTGCTAGTGCTAGTACTACCTCATCCTATAGGGCACAATATAGCTTAGGGAATACACCTGCCCAAATATCCATCTTGGATCTCTTGTACACATCACCAGTCCATCAACAAATCTTGAATAAAGCTTTGCAAGAGCCACGTGTTTCGAACAACATAGATCCCGGTTAGTTTCAAAACCTTGTGAGTCACTTATCCACATCTTATGTTATCTCTTTTAAACCCACTGATATGCCATCTGTTGATCCTGATCATATCCTCCCTCTTTGCATCACCGTCATGGTCCCAAACTCTATTGTTAAGAGAGTCATGATAGATAATGGTTCGGCCTTGAATCTATGTACTTTAAAATTTTGAAAGGAACTGGGATACACTAAAGCTAATATCATGAATGATGTCATCACAATTAAAGCCTATGACAATCTAGAATGAATATCAAAAGGTACAATCTCCTTTCCCATTCAACTGGGCCCAGCAGTACAAGAGACAATTTTCCATGTGGTCGATCTTGACCTCCCATACAACATCCTCCTTGGATGCCCATGGATTCACTCTATGTAGGTCATCCCTTCCACCTATCATCAGTGTATCAAGTTTCCACACAATGGATTTGAGATCACTATCCACACAGATCCCAAGCCCTTCGCATACTCCCATGCGTTGGAAGCCTCCCATCCAGATTCAAATCATTATCTTGGGACTGACCTTGGCACATCTATTGCCAGTTCCTCCACAACCCTTCAAGATCCAAACACCATCTTTCTCATGACATTCTGAATAGCCAAAAAATAACACCTGATATCAATCAATGGCTATACAAAGATCCCACACCTCCTGACAGTGGCCTCCTTAATCACTTCAAATATAAATATCCCTCTGCTCACAAATTGGTCACTGAAAAGTGGAACTATCAAGGAGGTGGACTAGGCTCTGAAGAACAAGGCATGAGAGCCCCCATTGTGCCCTGCAAACTTCAAAAGCACATTGGCCTAGGATTTGAACATGATACATCTGGCCTTGGCCATAACATGACTGGGGGCACTAAGGAAACTAGTCTAACCTATCACATTCCCCTGGGTAACATATTCGAATTCAAAAATATCCTGGAAGAGAAAATTGAGAGAGCTTATGACAATATTGATGATTAAATTTTCCTTGGTAACTCTTTCCTTTACCTATCATCCCTCTACTTCATTGACCTTCCACTCCTCCATCCCAAACTCATTAACTGGGACCAACCAAGTGTCATCTCGATAGATGAGTTTGAAAGCATGGTTGTGCTCCTAAACTTCATGGGAGTTACATATCAGCAACCAAATTGGGGGTAGACTTCCACACATGTATACACCTTGAACCTGGAAGTATACTTTGAGGGAGAGGAGGACTCTAGCCATAAAATTGAAAAGAAAAATAAAAAATAAAAAAATGTATCTCTTAGTGAAAACCCTTTTGGGGAACTATTAGATCAGAAAAGAGAAAAAATAAAAGGTGTATCTCCTGGTGAAAAACTTTCTGAGGCACAGGAGATGGAGATTCTCCTCTCCCAAATCATCCATGATTACAGGTCCGAATAGTCATCTATTCTCATTGAGGAAACCCAACCTATTAATCTGGGTACAAAGGATCAGCCTTGCCTCACTCACATTGCAGCATCCTTGATAGAAGCAGAAGAAATGGCCTTCACAGCTCTTTTAAGAGAATATCTAGACATCTTTGCATGGTCCTACTCTCACATGCCTAGCTTGGATGCAGAACTTGTAGTACATCATTTATTGGTGGATCCTAACATTAAACCTGTCAAACAAAAGCTCTGGAAAATGCATCCCAAAGTTGTATTAATGGTCAAAATAGAAATTGAAAAGCTCTTAGCAGTTAGAATCATCAAAGCGATAGATTACTCAGACTAGATTTAAAATATGGTCCCAGTCTCTAAGCCAGATAACTCCATCAAAATTTGCACCAACTTCCAAGATCTCAACAAAGCATGTCCAAAAGATGACTTTCCATTGCCTAATATTGACATGATAGTGGACCTCACTACCGGACATGAGATGTTGTCTCTCATGGATGGATTTTCAATATATAATCAAATCTATATAGAAAAAGAAGATCAGCATAAGACAACATTTACAACCCCATGGGGTACCTTCTATTACAACATGATTCCATTTGAGCTCAAGAACGCTGGAGCAAGATATCAGAGGGCCATGACCATCATCTTCCACAACATGATTTGTAAGATCCTTGAAGATTATGTGGATTATATATTGGCTAAATCACTAAACAGAATGGATCGCCTAAATGATCTAGAGGTAGTGTTTGATCGACTTTGACATTATGGTCTCAAGCTAAATCCAAAGAAATGTGTCTTAGGAGTTACATCAGGAAAGCTACTTGGCTTCATCGTATCATGATGTGGCATCGGGATAGATCCTACAAAGGTTAAAGAAATCATGGAAATGCCTCTGCCAAAGACACTCAGATAGCTACGGAGTCTACAAGGAAAACTTCAATCAGTGTGTTGTTTCATATCACAGCTTGCAGAAAAATGCCAACCTTTCACACATTTGTCGAGGAAAGATCATAGTTTCAAATGGAATCCTATATGCGAAAGAAGATTCAAAAAAATCAAGGAATATCTGGCAAATTCACCTATTCTAGTGTCGACTACACCAGGAAAACCTTTCATATTATATATATTTGCAACAACAATAGCACTAGGGGCACTCTTGGCCCAATTAGATGACAATGGAAAAGAGCATACTATCTACTACATTTGCCGCACTTTGGTGGGTTATGAGATAAATTATACACCAATGGAAAAAGCATGCCTAGCAGTGGTCTTTGTCACTCAAAAGCTTTGTCACTACATGCTCAGTCACACAGTCAAGATTATATCAAAAGTAAACCCACTCAAGTATCTGCTATCTAAAACAACTCTCACAGGCCACATGGCTAAATGGATAATGCTTCTTAGCAAGTTTGACATCCAATATATCGACAGAAAACCCATCAAAGGTCAATTTAGTGTAGATAAGGTAGCAGAGGTGCCATTGATCGACGCATATCTATTAGTCATGGATTTTGCCGATGAACATCTAAGCATCATCAAATAAAAACCAGCCTGGAAGTTATTCTTTAATGGTTCATATACATCTCATGGTTCTGGAGCGAGAATCCTATTTGTTACCCCACAAGGTGACTACATCACAAAATTATTCAAACTGGGATTTCCTTGCACTAACAACATAGCAGAATATGAGGCACTGATTGTAGGACTCAACATGGCCATCCAGTGGAACATCACAGATATCCAAGTCTTTGGTGATTCTCAACTAATCATAAAGAAAGTGTTAGATGAATTCCAAACAAAAGATGATAAGTTGTTACCTTACAAAGAGATGATAGATAAAATAAAGGAGCATTTCACAAATCTGCAAATCACCCAAGTGTCGCGTCTACAAAAAAAAGTTGTCGATGCAATGGCTATGATTGCGTCTCTTCTAGAAATACCATGTGATGCAGTGCAGTATGAGTGCTTGGTTGAGCAACTTCATACGCCAGCTTATGAGAGTGATGACGTTAATTGGGTCTGTGTCCTGGTTGGTCCTCAGTCCCCATGGTACCATGAAATCCATGATTATCTAAAGAATGGTATCATATCCCCCCATCTAACAAACACCTAATGCGAAAACCTTATTCTAAGAGCTTCCCACTACACCATTGTAGTCGACACCTTATATCGTTGCGGTTATCACAATGTTCTCTCTAGGTGTTTAGATGAAGTTGAAGCTGCCCAGGCATTGCGAGAAGTGCATGCTGGAATTTTTGGTGCCCACACGAGTGGCATGGTCCTAGCTAAACAGCTTCTTAGAGTCAGGTATTATTGGCCTACTATGGAACATGATGCCTATGAATTTGTAAAAAAATGCTTACCATGTCAACAGCATGCAAATCTGATCCATGCACTAGCACAAGAGCTACATACTATTGCACCTTCTTGGCCATTCTCATATTGGGGTTTCGACCTCATTGGTAAGATCAATCCCCTTTCCTCTGAGGGACATAAATTTATCATCACAGCAACTGGATACTTTACTAAGTGGGTTGAAGCAATCCCACTTACCCTTATGATAGGCATCAAAATCTCCAAGTTTATCCTATACCATATCATTTTCCGCTTTGGCATTCCATCCACCATTTTCATAGATCATGGTTTTGCATTTGAAAATCAGCATATGGTCGATCTGTGTGAGTGCCTCCACATCCATCATCACTTCTCTAGCCCATATTTCCATTAGGGTAACGACCAAGCTGAGGTAACCAACAAAACACTTCTAAAAATCCTAAAGAAGGTTGTCAATGATATTGGTCGTGACTGGAACCTCCAAATTAATCTTGCCCTTTGGGCCTATCGCACTTCCTTCTACACTCCCACAAGCACCACTCCATATTCCCTTGTCTATGGTGCCGAGGCTATCTTACCAATTGAGGTCAAACTACCATCCTTACGGGTATCTCTCAAAGACCTAATCATAGATGAAAACTATAGAGTAGCAAGACTCACATAACTTGATCTCCTTGATGAAAAATGCCAACAAGCATATGACCACTTGGTCATATATTAGAAAAGATTAAAATGAAGCTGTAATAAGAAGATTCACCCACGCTAGTTCTAGGTAGGGGACTTTGTGCTCAGAGAGAATTAGAAAGTGGGCGCTAATAGGGAAGAGAAGGGTAAGTTTGAAGTTACTTGGCAAGGACCATATATTATCACTACATGCTTTGGTTTTGGGGAATATCAGTTATCTAATCCTGAAGGAGAAACCCTAAATGATCCAATCAATATCATTCATCTCAGGCCCTTATATGCTTAGCAGTTGATCAATTGTTACAATTAATCTGAAAAATCCAAAAACATTGTAAAAAGTCTTGAAAAACTCATTGTCTTGGTGAAAATATGGTACACAAACACCTTGATGATAGCAAAAAAAAAAAATAGAAGAGAAAAAAAAGAAGATCAAGATAAATCACTCGTCCAATGGTGAAAAATTGGCAATCAGGCACGTTGGACAAGTATGTTTGGTGAGAACCTGGCATTCAGGTGTCACACATAGTGGGCCATATCATTATCTATCAAACTCTCATTCTCCTCCATCTCATTCATTCCACTCCACTTTGGCCTATCCTTACCTATATTTTCTAGATGTTCCATTATCGCTTGGATCTGTCAGCATTAGCCCTCCTATCCTACATCCTGAGCTTTTGTACATATCCTTCCTGTATATAATCATCTGTCCCATTTGTATATATTTTTTCCTATCCCAATCCTTGAGCTTCAGTCCTGTAAATATCATTTCCTTGTCAGTCTAGTCTTGTATCTAATCCTGCTTGTACATATCTCGCGTCCTTGGTTGATCTCCTTGCATAAAGTGATCCAGTTCCATTCTGAATCCTGTGCTTCAACAAGTTCCTTATGACAAAATCTTGTTTCAAAAATTTGATCATCATCACATCTTTTGGCCAATCAGATACACACATGACCTCTCCACGGAAATGGTTCCATGAGGGTGTATCCTTCCTCTCATTGACCTAAATCCAATCATCTTTCTGGAAATGGGTCCTTGAGGATGTATCCTTCCTCTCGTTGACCTAAATCTAGATCATCATCACCACTGGGTTCTTGTAGGATCTATCCTTCCTCTTGACCTAACCTCAATCTAATCTTTATCCCATATCATTGATCTCTCTAGAAAAAGGCATCTTGTTATTGAATTTTTGATCTTGAAATTTGATTTTGGCTCTTGATTATCATTCCTGATTCTTTTCGGTTGTTCTCCTCCTCAAAGTTGCCATGATTCTTTATATCATGGTACATTGTGAATGGATGCACCTAGGATAGAGAACTTGATCTTTTGGATTTCTTCTTGTGATTCAGTCATATATGACCCTTGCATGTATGTAATCCATTTGGGTTTGCATGCTGCACTTGGGAAATGTCATTTTCTTGTGGGATTTTCTAGCATCATTTACACCATGGTTTTTTTGGGACCCATGTGTGATGTTGGGACAACCCTCAAATTTTTTTCGTGTTATTCCTCTGCAACACCAGTGACAAGGCCTTTTGTACCTAGTAACCTTGGCATAGTCTCTAGCATTGCTATATCAAAATAAGTGCTTAACTACATGGCAGTATTCCATCTTAGAACACCCCTCGCTCAAGATTCAAGAAAAAAATCCCCCTATCCCCTCCCCAACATAGAATTTCCTTTTTAGTCCAATAAAATCCCATCTCACACCTAACCCTTCATCCTTGATGCACACCTAACTATCCCACCCCTCATTCTTCTATCCCCCCCTTCCTTTATCTTCTATCCTGTCTCTCCTGGCCATCACTTTTTGAGATGCCACCAGGGCTTCGCCTTTTCTCCCTGTCACCCTCTTGAGGGGGCATCATCCTGGTCATCCTGCTCTAACTCTATCCTAATCATTACTCTAAGGAAACTTCATTGCCTACATCCACATCTTCGCATCGTCTATTGTTTTAAACGTCTTTGAAATAGTCTTATTTTAACACTATGTCGAAGAGGGGCAAAATGTAGACACCTAAATCTGATTACCAAAACTAATCACATTTAGTGCCTTCTTAGAGAATTATTAGTTAATTAATTAAGCATTACCTAAATGATCTATGTCATCCCCTAGCCCTAATTAATTCAATTAATTGGCTATAGTCCTGATTAAATATTAAAAGAAACCAATAGCTTAATAATTAAT
Source organism: Thuja plicata (assembly GCA_018584345.1). NCBI lineage: Eukaryota > Viridiplantae > Streptophyta > Pinopsida > Cupressales > Cupressaceae > Thuja > Thuja plicata. The sequence continues at coordinate 231,552 of MU226527.1, read as the reverse complement.
TAAATCCTT
>MU226527.1:221042-231493 GCA_018584345.1 Thuja plicata | reverse complement strand
AATTAATTAAGCATTACCTAAATGATCTATGTCATCCCCTAGCCCTAATTAATTCAATTAATTGGCTATAGTCCTGATTAAATATTAAAAGAAACCAATAGCTTAATAATTAATTAAATCCTTATTCTTCCTATTATTAAATGAATATGTTAAATCATTTAATTCATTCATTAATATTATCTTTAGCCCCTAACCTAACCTATCTCAACCACCTAACCGTGAGTTCAAACTCAACTCAACCCCTTCACACATGCTAACCTAACCAATCCCAACCCCTAACCTTGAGTTCAAACTCAACCCAACCCTTTCACACATGCTAACCTAACCAATCCCAACCACTTAACACTGAGTTCAAACTAATCCCAACCTCTTCACACATGCTAACCCTTCCTTATCCCACTAATCACCCTTCTTATCTCCTAACCCTAATCCTAATTCTATCCCTAACCATGTCACATTCCTAATCCTTGATTAGGAACTCAACCCCCAAAGTTAAAGTCAATAATCTCAAGCCATTCTTATCCATAAGAATAAATATATCTTACACCCTCATAAATATCTCTTACACCCTCATAAATTCCTCTTACACCCTCTTTATGAGCCTTATCTTCTAGAGCCTTCTTGGCTCTCTTCCCTAAATGGTCACATTCCTCCCTACTTTCAACCCAATAATATTGTGACAAGTCTCACAATTTGATGCACTTGAAGAAGCACAATCTATGTGCTCTCTTCTAGTGGCATCCTGACCTCTCTTAAGTTTTGCATCTGAACCACTCATTTCTTCCCCCATTTCCTATAAATAGAAGGCTCATTCCTTCACATTTCATCCATATTTTGAAGTAATATCATAATGTCATTTTTAGCTTAGATATTCCAATCTTGAAGAGTAAACTTATAATGCTAGTTTAGAGAACATACCTTTGAAGCTTGGAGCACATCTTGAGGACATATCCATAAGCATGAACACATCAAAAGGGGAGCTTAGATTCAGTTTGAGGAGGTTTGCACTTCCTTGTTTCCTTATTGTTTAAGTTTTTCTTTTTCTGTTCAATCATGTATGTAGCTTGTTAATTTAGTTGTAGAATGCTTTAATATGATTATCGTGTTACTTTACAACCATATTTTCCTTGCTCACACATAAAACATTGAAATCTAAAAGAATATATATGTGTGACATATAAATTATTCACATATATTAAAAACCATCATCAAATTTTCATTTAATTTCAACTTTCATAGTGATCATCTTTATCATATTTAATTCCTTCGCTAAAAAAAATAAAATGATGAGAAACTCACATCTACCATACATAGAGATGAATTGAAAATATACTCTAAAATATATATTTGATTCATGTAAAAGTTTAAATCACATACAAAGAAAATAGTATAAGTTAGTTCATGATTCCATTGTTCATTAGTTATCAAGACACTGGTCATACATTGATCAAACAAAAACCATATGACTCATACCCTATTTTATATTACTCATCCTTTAAAAAAAAAAAAAAATTGGGAGCCCTTATCAAGTGATCTTGGAATCCCTTTTATAACACAATGGATCAAACAAGATTCAAATCACTTGATCAAATTAGACTTGGGATAAAGATTAAATTACCTCCAAAATATTACAACAAAACAAATAAACTTGAGGGAATTCTAAACATCTGCTCACAATGAAATCAAAATTGTTGAAGTTGCATCAACAAAATATTCAACTCCTTGGTGATGCAGATGCAGAGAACTAACTATATAATACAAAGGAACAAGAACAATGACCAAGTCATTTCTTTAGTATTTAGATCAATTAAAATTTAAAGCACATAGGACACCCTTAGGTTATCTCCAACAAAGGTAAGGTATCCACCTATTTTAACCGATCAACTTCTTCAACAAAATTTTGGGCCCTGTCACCATAAAACAAAAAAATTAACCATAAGACAAATTTGAAAGAACCATTTTCCCTTTATTCCATTTGAAGTTTCTTTCCCTTGGAAAATATATTTCATTTATTAACCTACTTATCTGTAGGCCAACTAAAACCTTTCAATTCCCCAAGCCGACTCCTAGCCTCTGTCCACCTATCATCTATTATTGCATGAGTATGTGATATAAAATTTACAAAATTAACCTCATCTTTAAATACTACATCCAAAATACCATTAAATTCATAAAACTCTACATCATTATTAATATAAAGCATGGTTTCAATATGGTATAAATCAAATCAAATTCTTCACTCCAATATTCAATAGACTTGACACTATTAATATTGTCATAAATAGAAGGGGTTAGTAGATGAAAACTATGAACAATTGACTGCAATTTCCCTTTGATTGATTTTCCTTTACCCTTGCAAAATGACAATAGTGAATTCAACAGATTCACTTTGTATATTTTTTTGTCTATGGCTGCAGGCATATCATGTTTCTTGCTGACCATTGTGTAAACAAGGGATCTAAGAAAAAAACAATTTCATCACATAACATATCTGTTTGTATCAATGATATATAATGTCCATGAGCAATAGTCATGTTCATCATAATTATGTTGATTTGATGTACCATAACTTGCATGAAAATAAAGACACCCTTCTTTTGTACCACTTCCTCCAAACTCTCAATTCTGCTTCTATACTCTTCTAATTTCAATTTCACATAATTAGGTATCAACTTTTCACTCGAAACAAGCAGGTTATCAAATTGTTGAATTGAAGAAGAGAAGGAAATTTCGAAGTATACATTTCCATTTCTTTTGTTAAGTGAGATTTTCAATCAAAGCATCTTTATACTTTTTAGCTGAGGAAATCATATCAAGACACATTTCATAACTTTTCTTCTCTAAATCCTTAATCTTTTCTTTACTTAGAAATAAAACATGGGTAAGTAAATCAGGAACCTCGAGAATATAAGTATTTTGAACTGTTTTAACTATTGCATCTTCTCTTTTCTCTTCTCCTATATTGATCATGTGGAGCTTATGAGTAGAAGACCTAAAGACCAAACTGCCAATGTTTTTGACTTTGGATCAAACCCTGATCCTCTTAAGAATTCATCAAATTTATACTTAGAATTGAAAAAAGGGCATCTTTATTTCTAACTTGATCAATAAGGAAAGTATACTATAAATCCCAACCTGACAACAAAAACATACCACTATTTATGACCAATGTACTGGCTTGTTCCACTGTTAATTGCATAGAATCTAGATCAAACTGTTGCAATACAGTCAGTATTTGTTGCTAAGAGTTGGTACCCTCATTTTTTGATTCCATTTTCTTTTTCAATTTCCTCCCTTTCCACTTCACAAAAAAACTTGTAAATTCATTAGAGTGAATAAAGGCACCATCACTTACAAATTTATGAGCCATTACTTCTCTATCATCAATCATTTTAACCAAGGGAAAATCATTACCTTCCTCTGATTTTTACTTTCCTTTACCTTTTAATTTATTTCTCACTTCCTTGGTATATCTATCAACCCTACGAGTACCCACCTCTTCCACATATTTTTGAGCATGCTCATCAACTGGTGTATCAATTTTGGCTTTCTTTGTTGGTGGTTCTTGATAGAAGAGGCTCCAACATTAGAGGCTCCATTAGAATTAGAATATTTTTTAGCACTAGAGGATTCATCTTGTGCAAGAACTTTTTGAATAGGAGCTGCAGGCCCTCTTTGCATGAGAGTATCATAATTCTTGAAAATTCTCTCTATTCTTATAGAAGGACACAAATCAAGATAAAAACCAATAAAGTTATGACCAATATATCTAAACCTATCTTCACACATTAGAAAATCATTCCACTTGCCTCAATGACTTTGTATCTAAGAGTCCAAGTAAAGGTTCCTGACTACATCTTCATCAGCAAGTGATTCATGTGAAGGAACTTCCACCCAACTAATCATTTTCCAAATGTTGTTTAGATAAATGATCCTGGATCATAAAATCTTGTAGGAGCTGTAACCATTCTATATTTCTTAAGGAAATTGTTAATCTCTTCAAAATATTTCTTTCCTACTAAAAAATCTAACACATTCCATGATCTACTGAAGAATGTGCCTCTTCTCTTCTATTCCATGTAGTCTTGTTCAACTTAAAAAAACTTCGACATAAATTAAATCAAAAAAGTTCTAGGAGGTAGAAAAATTGGGAGGATGTGAGGTGGTTGAGGATGTTTATAAACCCTGAATACAATAAACTCATCAAAGAAGTAAAAGTATCCCCAATTATGAGATATAGGTCATTTTGGAACAATTTGATAGGGCCTCAACAATCTTCTAACCAGGACATCTAATATTTCCCTGTTTACACCAAGTAAGTCCATGAGTAGAGATACAATCCAATTATTAAAATATAGAAAGAAAGAAGAAACATAATTCATGTCCCAAACCCTATTTCATAATTGTAGTGGCAGTGGCTCACCAAAATTATCCTCTTTTATTAAAACAAGTCTCTGAACCATAGAATCAACATCGTAAAAGTGAATAAGATGACATAATATTGAATAGAACTTAAAGCTTATCACTTTTGGAATCTTGTGTATTTCCACTAAAATGTCATGTAGAGCCTTAAACAAATATCCCACAAATTCATAGTCAGTGTTAACCTCAAGGTTATGAATTTCCACGACCATCATCAAAAGGACTTCTGAAACCTTAGTGTCACAATCAAAACCTAAAACCTTACATAACCCATACATTGTGTAGGCCATATAATTTTAAAATCCCTTATGATCAAAATACTCTTTCACATTCTTTGGTATAAGAATAATTTTCCTATCAGGTCCTATAGGCATGTACCTCAGAATTACAGTTCATTTTAGCACCTCCTTGTGAGCCTAATAATCTATTTTTCTTTCTTTATCAAAATATATGTTTATGGATGTGGATCCTAAAATCTAAAATGTACCTTCCAAAATCCTTCTATTTATGGAAAATAAGGCTCTTTTGTCTGCCTTTTTGATTACCCTAGTAACTAGACAATATGATTTGGCTAATTCCTTGAGAAATTCAACTTCTACAGAAACATCTAGTACAATGAGGTTAGCTAAATTTAGCTCCCAAGGATTTGACATAGGTAGCCCCTTAACCCTATTATTTGAAAAGTAATTCAACAACGACCAACCAGAAGATGGTGTCTAAGGGTTTATACACATACTACATGAATCCTTATATTCAAATTAATTTGTAGAGTGACTGTTTATTGACCTAGGCAACAAGTTTACAAATTCCTTCTTGTAAAACTTAAATGGGGCTTTTGAAGAAGTACCAGAACTTGTAGAACCTTCCTGACTCATGAATGAAGCAATGCACAATACTAAAATCAAGAATTTACAATAGAAAAGATAACATTTAGACCACTTACAATTTTTATTTGACAACGAGAATAATACCTCCTTTACAAACTCATGTACAATCACTAGCTGTACACCTAACTTTTATGAATGCAACTGGGAAACAAAAATGACTGAAACCACTCATTTATGCACACAATCTCATTGTTACTAGAGACATTTATTTAGCATTAATTCACATGCCTCAACTATTACTCAAAACTATCCATGGTTCCTTTTATTTTATTTTTAATCAAGGTTGTTGATTCATTTTACATTATACACTAGAGGAAACAAATTCTACATCAGAAAAATGTCTTCTCACAATCCAGTTGGCACAACATTATTCATGCAACCCCTTTAATTCATTCCATCTAATAGTCATCTTCAAGTTTTAGGGACACATGTCAATTCCTCACCAGTCCATGACCATCTTCCCTTAACCCTTCTTAACATTGCGAGGAAATAAAAACATACCTTGGCTAAGTTCTTTTGGCTTCAACCGTGACCTTGCAACCCTCTACAATAAACAAGATTTAACAGTTGTGAGGCAATGACAATAAGTACATTTTTCTCCTGTGGTCACTGTGAAAAGAAACATGTGAAACATTCTTGCACACTTATGACTAGTCTCTTTAAATAGGTTGAAACCCCACATGACCGTATAAATAGTTATCCTAACCCTTAATTCATTCGCATGATGCCACATGTCATTTCCTCATGCATCCATGAACATAACAATTCCTTCTTACTAATCCAAACTGATGCCACATGCCATTTCCTCATGCGCTCATGATACTTACAGTTACTACTCTCATCATAGCCTGAGAATCATAACACCCCTTTCCTTTTAACAACTGAAAGGCCATGATCCAACATAAAATATAATTGCCTTATCTTTTATCGCGGCCTCACGATCTTAAACTATTAGGACTCAAAACACTTGTGAGGTGGTGACATATACAAAAATGACCACTACGGTTCCCACCATTGCCTTTTAGCTCAAAATAGCTAAGACATCAAACCCTTGTGAGGTTGCGATGCTACATGTCACCCTCTCACTGACCCGGGACCCTAAATGTAAAGACATACCAAATAATTGGGAGGACGCGAGAGACATACAGTATGAAATTTTACACATGAAATTCCTCATTAATAGACCAATAGGAAGATAACAACTGACATATTAAACTAGAGCACAAAAGGATAGTCAAAATGACTACATCCATGTAAACTAAAAATATTTGCTGACATAGACCAACCTGTATGATAAAGATAGCACAAAAAACAAGTGAAAAACCCTACACGGAAGCCAAAAGCATTTAAATTTAAAAATTTAAGCGACCAAAGACAAGGGAAAAATATGAGGATAAACAATTTTTTGGGTTCTAATAGAATACACATGATAATTATGTATTTCAAACATTCTAGCATTGGGAAACAAAGTAAAACCATTTTTTTTTTTTTTTCTAATTCAATGAAATGGGTAACATGTAAGACATAAATATACAAAAGAATGATTCTTTTATTGTTCCTAACAATCATTTTTGAAAATTACATACATCACAAACAAAATTTCATGTATGCAAACTAATCAATTAAACAATCATAACTGTAATCATCATTTAAATCATTCAAGAACATAACACATAATTTAACCTACATAACACATGACATAATGCACACCATACACATTCTATAAATAAAACTATATACAATGCATGATGAATATGTCTACATGGTGTGTGCAAGGTTCCATCATTCCAACCATTTCCAAATCTCTAGAACATCTCTGCCTTAACCATGTTCTCGCCTTCAATCCGTTCCTACACTCATTTGCATTGATTTTTTTAACAGTACATTTGTCAATAAATTCCTAATCGTAATCAAATTAATTCATCATCATTGGGCATGCATTAATAGTAATCACTTCTAACTACCATTCATACATACAATAACCAATGAATCAAATAACACATCTATTGTATAATAGTCTTATTCAATATTTACATATTATTAATACTAGATTTATATGAGCAAAAAATCAAAATATAACATATATGATATATATTCCAAATGATTTTAACTATTCTATACCAAAAGATTAGATAATAGTAATAGAGAATTTTGAAACAAAACATAAAAGAAATAAAAAGCTTACAAATCGATCAATTCAATAAGGGACCAAAAAGTACTAATATCTCTTTTACCAGATTTGATGTCTATCTGAAAGCCCACCAGCAGAAAAGTAATGTGCATCCTCTTTTTCAATGAATAGTCCTGGTTGTTGAAAGATGAGGATAAAAGACTTGTAGAACAAGTAGAGATAAATAATTTATACACTAGGATAAGCGCAACCAGAAATCTGTCAAATTCATACATGCAATGCTTAGAATTTGTGGGTTCAAACTCTCAAAAATAGGGCAATAAAATTTGACTAATATTTTGTTAATCACATTGAGAAAAATAGTCAAACCTAACTAGGGATGAAGTGAAATGTTATTGACTATTGTTTAATGGCTGTGCATCTCTGGTATAACATGGCAATTGAAAAATATCAATAGGTTTATGAAGATCTATAGTCCCTTTTGTCAGAATAGTGAAATTATTTGTAAATAAGTTGTTTTTCAATTAAAGATGGACTAGTCATCAACAAAATCAGTAACTTAGTAGTATAGTACTTCAATAGAAAATGGACTGTCAAAAAATCAATTTTCAACTGGTCTACCAAAAGTTTAACATAGTATTAATCAAAATCTAGATCAACATAACCTTATCAAACTAGGATCTCCCAACACCTAAGAACACATATTAACACACCGAACTCAAACAAAAATCTCTGGACACATATCAAAAGGATCTCAAGTGGAGTGCTCATAAATGAGCACCCAGAGATGAATGTTAGAATGATTTAGAATAGATGAGAGGGGGGAGGGGTAAATCAATTATCCTAGGTCCAAATGTACCAATTGAAATTTTAAACAATTCAACCAACTTAGATCCACTCAGTCTCTATAGCATATGATCAATAACATAAAATTGCAGTTTACTATCCTAATATAATCAACTTATAAAATATAAAAATCTTAACAGTACAACATATCAAATAAGATTCACACAAGTATGAAACCAGGATTTATTGTGGAAACCCAATATGGGAAAAGCCACCAATAACATGCTACCAATTTTTTACACTTCTGAGGTGAGCTCTGTGAGAAGCCAACCTGGTTAAAGGATTTAATCACCCTGTTAAAAGTGAGCCTTGTTAGAGGGCTTAGACCATTCCATTAGAATTGCACCTTGATTAAAGGATTTAACAATATGTCTATTAGATCAACCTTGTTTAAAAGGATTTTGCAATTGGGTGAACCCACAATAGTGGGTTACACTTTTTGCCTGAACGGACACTGAACTCTACATTTTGAAAAAAAAATTCAGATTCGGATGCATTTTGCCATTAAATCGTTTGAAATTAGAAGATGAAATAAACTAGAGTATTTTAGGATTTTATATCTGGATTCTAAATATATTTTTTTTTCTTTTTTAAAAAAAAATTGATTTGAATGGTTTTTGTTTTCTCCCACAAAAATTGCTATGTTGCTAAAATCATCATTTTCAAAGAGTTACATTTACTTCATAGAGCATAATTATTTTTTTCTAAAATAGATATCAATGTGCTTCTTTCGAATTTAGTTTTTTAATATCCATACATAGGGCATGCAATTGGTTTGAAAAAAATATCATGATTATTCCATATTTTATGAACGTTTGAAGTTGAGTAAACCGTAATTTTGAAATACCTTGACTACATATCTTATAACTTGTTGTGTACTTATCAAAATTCAATTTTTTTTTTTTTATAGAAAGTAGACTCAAAGACAGAGGGAACTATTATTTTTCAAATTTTTTTCTCTTTTCTACTATTTTTCCTTGAACGTCAAACTTGGAGGTTTATATTTAATAAAAAACCTGCATTCGATGCACGCCAAAAAATATAGTCCTAATTAATTCAAAAATTGTCAAATCTATATTTGTTAGAAAGCTCATTTAGAGTACTTGTGTGATGAAAAAGGAAGTCTCCTTATTTATCCATTTGAGCCCTATGTTTGAGCTGCAAAGCCAAGAAAACTTCAGACTTGTGTCAACCTCTGCAAATGACCAGACTTTCTATAGAAACTACTTTCGATAGAAATTAGTTTTAATCAAAACTAATTAGTTTCAATCGAAAGTAATTTCTATCAAAAGTACTTTATAAATGTGCCTGATTTGTGAATTTTAGGAGGAATTGCTTCCTCTAAAAAAGTCTAACCCACTATCGTGGGTTCACCCAACTGATATAATGGTTAGAAAGTAACAAAAAATTGTGATCTGAAACATACAACTGACTTTGCAAATACAGATCCAATTATAGCTCAAATGATAATTCACTGACTGGCCTTGATTTTCATCTCTATCACTTAGATCTATTTGGAAATCCTTCAAGCAATCACAATTATGGAATCGTGTGCTACTCTCTTCAGCCTTCTCTTCTTCTACTTGGATTTTTCCAATCAACTGAATTAACCACATACACACACATAACCTGCAATTAGGTTAATCTTATACCTCTCTGATCAGGTAGCTTGATCTATTGCCACTTAATCAACACCGCAGATCTTAGGGCTTGGTCAGATCCAATGAATCCTTCCAACATTTTGTTTCCATCTATAATGTAGAATACATCCTAAAACTCCTTGAATCCATACATAAAATAGTAAAAAAAGATTAAATTTAAAGCTTGAATTTGTGGTTTTGATTGTGTATGTTTTTAGCATTAATGTTTCAAATCACACTCCGTGATCCATCATCGGGATGTAAGAGATAAGAGGATATGTAAAAATAAGATGCAGACTAGGCCTCACTCAACAGATAAAAGAAGGGTTGGGGAGAGAAAGGGGCATGTAAAACACGGGAAAAAAGAGAAGCAAGGACTACCTAAGAGCATAAAAGAAAGAAAAATAATAAATAATAAATAATAAAAATGATGAGTTAAAAAAGACCAAGAATAAAAAGCAAAAACAAACTAAAGAAGGAATAGAAAGAAAGAAGTATAGCTGCCACCATCCTTGACCTTCCCCA
>MU226527.1:192260-209416 GCA_018584345.1 Thuja plicata | reverse complement strand
GAAAATCAGTAACTAGTTGCATTGGTGGTTTTCCCAAATTGGGTTTCCACGTTATATCTGGTGTTACTTGTGTCACTTGTGTTTATGCTATTTGATTTATGCATGTCAATAACTGTGAATGCTTAATAAAAAATAATAAGTTAATCTACCGAGTAACAACAGTATATATTGAAGACATCTAAGGGACTTGTGGATTTATTTTTGTGGTAACTGATTCACCCCTCCCCTCTCAGTTACTCCATCTATATTTCCTACAAATGATATAATCTCTCCTTTTATCATATCGCCCCTTTATGTGATATGGAATCATCTCTCCTTTCGATAATGAGATCATCTCTCCCTTTGTATGATAAAGAATCTATCTTTTGTATGACAATGAGAATATCTCTCCCTTTGAAAACAATGCCAAAACAAACATATTTCTCCTTTATTTATCATCTATATCATGTTCCATCCCTTTGCATAATATATTACTTGAATTTCCCTATCCATCAGCAATATAATGTCTGATTTTTGGTGAAGATACGTACCTTGCAATGTACAAATGTATTTGTTGCTATACATTTCAATTTTTGCATCAACATGACTAATCTTCAGATGTGGTATAGGCTAATGCAACCTCCTAGTCGGATTACTGACCAATAGACATGTGTTGAACCCCTAGTCTCTGTCTGGGATACTCAAATGTATCCTTCGGTAATGGATTGGTGAATATGTCAGCTAATTGTTCCTTTGATTGAACATATTCTAGTGTCACTTCCTTTTCTTGTACTTGTTCTCTCAGATAGTGATACTTGATAGAAATATGCTTAGTCTTAGCATGCATGAATGGATTCTTAGAAATGTTTATTACACTTGTATTATCACAATATATAATTACTGGTTCAAGAATTTTCATATGCATACCATCCAGTAATTGTTTGACCCATGCAATATTAGAGCAATTTGCAGCAGCAACCACATTTTCTGCTTCTACAGTAGACTGAGAGATGCATCCTTGCATTTTGCTTATCCATCTAACAAGTCTTTCACCCATGAAGAATACTCCTCAAGTTGTTCTCTTTCAGTCATCAATGTTTCCAACCCAATCAACGTCTATATCGACTTGTAGCTCAAATTTTCCTTCTCTTTTGTACCATAATCCATAGTCCTTGGCATTCTTCAAATATCTCAGAATTTTCTTGAGAGCAGTCATATGTGATTCTTTGGGATTAGCAGAGAATCTAGCAACTATTCCCACTGCATGTGCTATATCTAGTCTTGTATGAACAACATACATCAGTTTGCCAATCATTAATCGATATAAGGTCTAATTTACTAAATTTGTCTTGTCTTCTTTTGTCAGCTTGCATCTAGTAGCCATAGGCATTCCAAGTAGTTTGGAATCTTCCATCTTGAATATGTTTAGCACTTCCTTGATGTATTTGGACTGAGTGATGTAAATGGCTACATCTTGTTGAAGAATCTGTAGACCAAGAAAGAATTTGATCTCTCCAAACATAGACATTTCATATTCGTTCCTCATTTCATTAACAAAGGATTTGCATAACAATTCATTCCCTCCAAAAATTATATCATCAAAAAAAAATCAGCAATCAGAATATTACCATCAGTATTTTAAGTATAGATTGCTATTTTCACTTGTCCTAACAAATTTTATGCTAATGAGATATGAGTGAAGTCTTTCATACCAAGCTGTCAATGCTTGTTTCAATCCATACAAGGATTTATGTATTCTATATACCATGTTTCTCTTGTCTGGATTAACAAACCCTTCTGGTTGTTCAATGTATACCTCTTCTTCTAGTATTCCATTTAGGAATGTAGATTTGACATCCATCTGGTATACCTTGAATCATTTATATGCATCATAAGGATGTAGGATTCTAACTCATTCTAGTCTATCAATGGGTGCAAAGGTTTCTCCATAATCAGTTGCTTCTTCTTGTGCATATCCCTTGCATACTAACCTTACTTTATTTCTTGTGACTTCTCCATTCTCATTCAGATTATTTCTGAATATCCATTTGGTACCGATGACATTCTTTTCATCTGATCTTGGTTCTAGTGTCCATGTATTGTTCTTCTCAATTTTTTTCTATTTCTTCATTCATTGCACTGACCCATTCTTCATTCTCAAGTGCATTGTAAATAGATTTATGCTCAAAATCCCAAAGTAAACATCTGGTGTTAAGTGACTTCTTATTCTTGTACCAGCCTTCTTGTCTCCTATGATTTGATTCTGTGGATGATATCTTCTAACATACTTTGAAAGTTTTGGTTCAGCTCTTTGTTCATCATTCTTATCATCTTCTTCACCTTCATTTTCATCTCCATTGTTCAGAACATCATCTTGAAAATTATCCTAATTTTTTGTAATTGCAGCCTGATGCTTGGTAGAAATGATCTGATGCTTGGGAGAAACATTTTATTGCTCGGGTAGAGTGTCAGGTTTTGTATAAAAAAACCTATTGTAGTCCTTCGATTCTCTTATGCATTCTTTGTCATTCTTTTCTACAAATTCATCTATTTTCACATTTGCACTTTCAATTATTTTGTTAGAAGACTTGTTAAGAAATTTATAAGCCTTGTTTTTCATTGAATACCTTAGGAAGATACCTTATTCACTTTTGGAGTCAAGTTTTCTATTTCTATCATCCTTCAATATATAACATTGACTACCAAAGATTCTGATGTAACTTACATTGGGTGTATGACCATACCAAAGCTCATAGGGTGTCTTCTTCAATTGTGATCTATTTAATGTGTAGACAGCAGTACTGATAGCTTCCTTCCAGAAAGTTTGAGTGATGCTTTTCTCAATTATCAATGTTCTTGCACAGTTAACAATTGATTTGTTTCTCATTTCAACAATTTCATTTTGCTATGGTGTCCTCGGTACAAAAACCGATCTTCTAATTCCATGCTCATTGAAATAATCAGTGAATTCATTTGAAGTAGATTCCCCTCCTCTATCTGACCTTAAGCATTTAAATTTCTTTTCACTTTGTTTTTCTACCATTGCTTTGTACCATTTAAACATCTTAAAGGCCTTAGATTTATCTTTTAAAAACATGTCTGTCATCATTCTAGAAAAATTATTAACAAAGACAATAAAACACCTATCTCCATAGTAGCTCTTTGTCCTCATTAGTTCACATAGATCTATATGGACTAATTCTAGAATTGTAATAGATGTATGGGTTTTACTCTTGAAACTAGACCTTGTCATCTTACCTTTTTGACAATTCTTGCACATGATATGCTCGGGCTTAGTCATTGTCAGTAAGCCTTTGACATTCCTCTTGTTTCTTATCTTTATCATGTTGTCAAAGCTCACATGACACAATCTTTTGTGCCACAACCATATGCCTTAATTTCTAGCCATTAAACAAGTTATGTTAGTGTCATCAAGATAGAAAAGGTTACCTTTTGTCTACTCACCAGTACCAATCAACCTTCCTGATTCATTGAAGATATTTTCCTTCTTATTTTCACATGCTACTCTGTGACCTGAATTGTTTAGCTGTGAAACACTTAACAAATTATAATTCACTCCCTTAACCTAGTAGGCATTTTCACATTTTATCAGGGTATTCAACATTATAGTCCCTTTACCTTCAACTGGACAAGGTGTATCATTTCCCATTCTCACTGAACCACCATTATAGTATTAAAAAGTCTCAAAATTTTTTTTATCACCAGTCATATGGTGAGTGCAACCACTATATATGATCCAAACATCATTTTTACTAACTTTAGATATGAATGTAGTTTCTACACACCTTTCTTCATGTTCATCGGAATCATCCTTCACGGCTATAAATACCATCTCGATGTCTTCTTCTAATTCAGTGTTAGTTTCATCAGCTCTGTTCTCAGCTAAGTAACAATATTTTTTCCCTTTGTCCTTGTAGTCTCTGGTATCACTCTTATTTGATTGTTAGTTGCTTTGGTAATCTTTATTATCACTTCTATCAAACTTCTTCTCATGTGATCTATCATTTCCTCTATCATCTTTTCATCGATTTGGACATCTTGCAACAAAGTGTCCAACCTCTTTACAATTAAAACATATAAGTGGTAATTTACCTTTGTATCTTCCTTTTCTTCTCTACAATCTTCTAGCCATTAGTTCTTCAATCTCATCAAGTCCTTGATCCTCATTATCAGTGTCACTATCATTTCTAACAGCATGTCTATGACTTGAATTGCTTATTTTCAATGAATATTTGAATGTAGATTCTATAGATGGTAATACACTATTGTAAAATTTATTCATCTCAAATGAAATTAGTCTACCAATCAGACTATCAAGAGTAACTGTATTATTTGCAATTGCTCTCATTTCTTTAATAGCAAAAAAAATAATAGCATATATAGGTAGTAAGGTTCTTAATATTTTACTTACCATTGTCTCTTCTTCAATTACACCTCCAACTCCTCAGATAGCATTGACTACCTCTTTGATCCTACTGCTATGCTGAGTGATGTTCTCTCCTTCTTTCATTCTTAGGTCATCAAACCTCCCTCTTAGGCTTTTTTACTTGGATCTTGGTACACTAACATGTCCTCCATGTACTATCTTCAACTTATCCCATATTTGCTTTGCAGAGGCAGAATTTTTGACATCTTCAAACTCAACATCGAAGAGTGATGAGGTAAGTTCTATCATCATGCAATTATGCCCATGCTTTTCTCTTAATTTCTCAAGAGTATGAGGTCTTTTAGGCAACACATATTCAGTATTAAGGTATTGAGTAACATCATTGCCATTACCTGATAGGTGGAGTCTTATTCTACTTTTCCATGATGCAAATTTGTCTTTGTTCAACTTGGGCACATCTCGTCTGTTCATCTTGTTAGCTTTTACTTGAGCTGTTAAACTCCCTTTCTAAGTATACAAGCTCTGATACTAATTTTTAGTAATAACTGAGAGGGGGGGGGTTCAATCAGTGGCCTCATAAATATTCCAATAATAAACCCTTAAAACTTAGTGTCACAAAATTATACCTCTAGTTATCTTTAATCCTATAAGATGAATGCCTCCAACTACTTATATCAATTTACTACTACTCGGAATGCTTTGTAAAAACTTCTACTA
Source organism: Thuja plicata (assembly GCA_018584345.1). NCBI lineage: Eukaryota > Viridiplantae > Streptophyta > Pinopsida > Cupressales > Cupressaceae > Thuja > Thuja plicata. Next base: position 204,312 of record MU226527.1, on the reverse strand, counting down.
TAGATTTACCAAATAGAAGTCTATTAATTTATCGATAGACAATAAATTATCTAGAGTATACCGATCAATCCAATTAAGTTAAGTGTAATGAAAAACACTAAAGTAATGACTCATAAACACATTGACACATGGATTTTTAATGTGGAAACCCTGTTAAGGGAAAAAACCACTTGGGACTAGTAACCCAAAATTTTCACTCTTCTAAAGTTAGCTTGTTGAAGATCCAACCCTGTTAAAGGTTACAAACACAATGTTAGGTGTGACCTTGTTAGAGGATTTAAAATTTTAGTTTTTCACTTGATATCGGGCATCTCTATGCTATCATCCTTAATCAAACACTCACTTCACCTTTCAATAGGTATCTGGCATCTAATGCTATTTTCATGATAAAAAAATTTGATACTCCATTGGATGTATCTCAATATAGAAAGGATCTTTAAATCCCACTTGGTTAAGAAACTTAATGAGTCAATGGTTAAACTGAAACAGTATGATCTATTCACATACAACTTATACTTATAGATTTTCAAATCTATTGCAATCTCACAAAACTATTCTGATCAATATAACTCTTTTTATACCTTTGCTCCACTTTGATTGTGCTCAATGATTTTGTTCTCTGTTTCTAAGTGTCTGAAGAATTCTTTAGCTCTTTCCTCAGCTTGTTGATCAACACTGTATGAAGTTGCACTTCAACAGTTTCTCTTTAGCATCCTCTTGTTCTTTCCTTCACCCTCACCAATTTGTAATGAATTGAGTTGTCTCTTAAATAGACGTGATATCACCATTGTTAGGTTCTTTATCTTCTTGATCTTGGTGTGATTCACAATTCTTTCCAATTAGATTTAAAGAAAAACTCTTGTTTTATCTTGCTGAGATCTTTTTGCCAACTAAACAAATAAGCTTTAAATTAATCACTTATCTCTATCTTTATCTTGTTTGATGAAAAAAAAGATAATGACTAGCTAAGTCTATATATAACTCTTTCAGCTAGATATTTTTTGATTTCTGAACTCAAGTTAATTTTGGTTTGAGTCTTTGATAGTGTCGGTCAACACTCGAGTTCTACTTGGGATTCTCCGTCAGTTTGCACTATGTTTCTAGCCATCAATTTACCTGTGATTGTGCTCATCGGTAATGCTCATTGGTCTACTTGCTTGGGCATCACTGTGACTTGACTTTTGGTGATCTCTATCCATCAGCTTCCAGTAACTATCAGTGTTTGTAGTCACAATGTGAATTTTTGTCTTTTATCCATTACAAAAAGCATAATATTTATCCCTTTGATTCTCTGAAGTCTTTTGACACTTTGATTATAACCAAATAGATTATATCAACTTGAAATCAATGAAAATATAATCCATTAACTGATTTAATGTCTTGCATTATCTTTCTTCATTTTGGTGATCAACTTAACATCTTCAAACATTCAATCAGTTACATATCATCACACACTATGTTTGAATAATTCACTACTGCTGCAACATATTTAGCTTCTGCTATAGATTGAGACATAGAATTCTATTTCTTTCTTGTCTGAGAGACTAATCTCTTTCCTAAAAATAATACACCTCCACTTTTTCTCTTTTAGTCATAACCATTACCTGCACAATTTGCATTTGTGTAAACTTTGATTTTAAAATTTTCATTCTTCTTGTAATATAATCCATAGTCCTATGTTCCTTTCAAATATCTTAGAATCATTTTCACTTTCTTCAAGTGACTATCTTTAGGATTTGCAAAAAATCTTGCAACAATCTAAAATTCTAATGCAATAACTGGTCTACTGTGGATAACCAATTGTAGTTTTCCAATCACTGATCTATGCATGGTTTGATTCACTTCAGCTGTACCATCAGCCTTTGATAGTTTCTGTCAGGTAGCCATAGGAGTACTTATAGGTCTGGAGTCCTTCATGCCAAATTTTTTTAGTATGTCCTTGATATAATTAGATTGTGTAATGTAGATACCTTTCTTGATCTGATATATTTTCAAACCAACAAAGAATTTGATCTCTCCAAACATAGACATATCAAATTTAGTTTGCATCTCTTTTGCAAATGTTTGTCACAAATAATCTTGTCCTCCAAATATAATATCATCAATAAATATTTCAGCTAACAATATCCCTTTACCTTTCTTAGACTTTAAGTACATATTACTGTTGTCATTTGTCCTTGTAAATCCAATCTTGATTAAGTAATTGGGTAATCTCTCATACCATGCTCTGGGGGCTTGCTTCAGTCCATACAACACTTTGTGTAACTTGAAAACTATATTCTTCTTGCTTGAATACAAAAAATCCTTCATCTTGTTAATTGTATACCTCTTCTTCTAGTATTCCATTCAGAAATGCTGATTTGACATCCATTTGATATATTTTGAATCCTTTGTAAGTTACATAAGCCAGTAGAGTTGTAACTCCTTGTAATCTAGCAACTGGGAAAAATGTCTTACCATAGCCAATGCCTTCTTGTGCATAACCTTTCCATTCCAGTTTGGGCTTATTTCTTATAACTTGTCCATGTTCATTAAACTTATTTCTAGATACTAGTGTCCAATAACAATATTTTCCTTTAGTCTAGGTACTATTGTCCTGGTTTATCTCTTCTCAATTTTTTCAATCTCTTCATTCATGGAATGTATCCTATCTTCATTACCCAAAGCATCTTTCACTGATTTTGGCTCAAATTCACACAATAAGCATGTCTGATTTTTCAATTTGCTTCTTGTCATGACCTCTGAATCTTTATCTCCAATAATTTGATCTGGTTTATCATGTCTTCATACATAGTTCTCTAGTGTAGGCTCTGGTCTCCTTTTCGCTTGTTGTTCATCCTATGATTCATCATTAAAGTTAATTTCTGGTTCATTTTGTGTCTTTGTTTCATTCTTAGATTGTTTGGAAGTTTCCTCCTGATGGTCGGCATCATCTTTCTCTAACTCAACATTCTCTTACTATGTATTGGTAGTATCATTTGGTTCTTTGGTAGCTTCTTTTTCTAGTTCAGGCATACTGTTGGGCTATCCTTCATTCATGTAAATGAAAGATCTATAGTCTTAAGGTTCTTACTTGCACCCCACTTCAATATTTTCTGCATATTCATCAATTCTATGATTTTCACTTTCCACAACTTTGTTAGTTTTATAATTCAAACACTTATATGCTTTTCTCTTAGTGGAATAACCTAGGAATATGCCTTCATCACTCTTAGCATCAATTTTTCCATTTCTATATCCTTCAGTGTATAACATTTTCTCCCAAAAACATTAAAATATTTTACATTAGGTGCATAACCATACCATAACTCATAAGGTGTAATATAAATACCTTTCTGGACTTGTACTTGGTTCAAAGTATAGCCTATTGTACTTAGAACTTCTCTCCAGTACTTTTTTGCAACATTCTTTTCTATCATCAGTGTTCTATAAAAATCCATTAATGATCTATTCCTTCTTCGAACTATGTCATTCTGTGGGGTACTTCTTGGAGCATACATATGTCTTTTAATTCCTCTATCATTGCCGAATAGGTTGAACTCATTAGATATAAACTCTCCTCCTCTGTCACATCTCAGACATCTGACGTTCTTACCTATCTCTTTTTCAAATTTTTCCAAATACCACTTAAACAACCAAAAATCATCATATTTTTCTTTGAGAAACATTACATTCATCATTCTAGAGTAATCATCAAAAAATATTATGAAATATTTATCACCTTGGTAGCTTTGTACACAAACAGGTCCATAAAGGTAAGTATGAACCAATTCCAAATCATTATCTCAAGTATTGGTTTTTCTCTTAAAACTAGACTTTATATTTTTCCCAATTGACATTGCTTACACATAACATTATCAGGTTTCTTCAATCTTGGTAACCCTCTTACTCTATACATCTTACTAATGTTTACCAAATTGTCAAAGCTCACATGACATAACCTCTTATTCCATAACCATATATCATCATATTATGCAAACAAACATGTCTCATCAGATAAATCTAGATAGAACAAATTACCTCTTGTCTGTTCTCCACTTTCAATAAGTTCACCAGTAGCATCAAAGGTTTTAGCTTCTCTTTGATGGAACTCAACTAGGTATCTAGAAGTATTCAATTGAGAAACACTCAACAAATTGGAGTTTAGTCCTTCAACCCAATAGGAATTTCCACATGTGATCTTATCAGTCATTTTTATTGATCCTTTTTCCTTTCACATGACATGGTTTGTCATTTCCAAACTTAACACTACCAGCTTTTCAATAGTTTAAGGTTTCAAATTTAATTTTATTACCAGTCATATGATGTGAGAAACCACTATCAATTATCCATATATAACCTTTACTCATATATGAAATAAGTGCAATTTTCTCATCTTCATCAAAATCATCTTTCATAGCAACATAAACAACTTCTATATCACTGTCATTAGATTTATCAGATTCACTATTAGTTTCTTCTTCAGCAATATAGCGAGATTTCTTACCTTTATCCCTATAGTCCTTATACCTTCTGAAATCTTTGTCATCTTTTTTGTCTTTATACTTTCTTTCTCTTCTCTCATCCTTGTCATTTCTATAAGGACATCTTGCTACAATATGGCCAACTTTATTACATGAAATATAGATTATAGGAGGTTTACCTTCAAATTTTCCTCTTCCTCTCGATAGTCTTCAAGCCATAAGTGCTTCAAGTTCATCAAGATCTTCATGTCCTACATGTATGCTTCATTGTACTCATGTGTATACATGTACTTCATTATTTAATTGAATTCATGATTTATGTGCTACATTGTATTCATGTGTATCCTTCATGTCATATAGGTATGCTTTATGACATTAGTAAATTCATTTTTATACTTCATGTTGTGTATTTACATATATGATTGGTGAGTTAAATGAATTCATGTACTATGTGCTTTGAATATTCATGTGTATGGTTCATGACAAGTGAATTCATACATTATGAGTATTCTATTTGGCTTAAGAATACCTAAATGTGTCATCACTACCTCATGTGTATTAGAATTAATCCCTTATGTACATTCATGACTATAATCAGGCCTTACAAGTGTTTGTTTGTACTATCCATGCCTTACATGTAGTTGTGAGTACCCTTTGTGCTTTGAAGGTTTTCTTGAAATTTGATAAAATAAAAAATTTAGATACATTATGATCCTAAATCATCCTCAGAGCAATAAAATTTTTGTTCATGGTTTACCTGATGCTCGTAGACCTTAGGAAGGCTCTCTAACATACCCAATGGTGCCTAATGCACCTTGGAGACACTTTCATCTAGCATGGACGTGAATGTTCTAGTGACTCCATGGGAGAAACGAGGTTGTCACTAGCATTTATCTGGCCAACTAGACCTAATGCTATATACGATTTGATGCTAGGACTCACAGTTTAAAAGATATCCAATGGTGCAACTTTCAACTGAGCACCACTACAAGTTTTGGCATCAAGCAAGATTGCCCTGCCAAATTTAAACTAAGTCAAATATCCCAGAATTGAGAGAGGTTATTGTAGGCCTTGGTAACATGGGCCTATAACAACTGATGGTTTATTGATACATCTCACAAGGTCTGAGATACAAGCCTCAGAAGATCACTGCCCAATCATGCTTAGTGCACCTTGGGGACAATTTAGTCCGCCATGGTCGTTAACATTCTAGAGTGACTATGTGGGAGAAATGGGGTTGTCACTAGAGTTTACCTAGCCAATTGGAGCTAATGGAGCAAACGATTTGATGCTATGATTCACGGTTTGAAAGATACCCAATGGTGCAGCTTTCAACTGAGCACCACTACAAGTTTTGGCATCAAGAAAGATTGCCCTACCAAATTTAAACTAATTCAAATGTCCTAGAATGGAGAGAGGTTATTCTAGGCCTTGGTAACATAGTCCTATAACATCTGATGGTTTTATGATATGTCTCACAAGGTCTGAGATATGAGCCTAATCGTTCTTAGTGCACTTTGGGGGCACTTCACTCCACCATGGTCGCGAACATTCTAATGACTGTGTGGGAGAAATAGGGTTGTCACTAGCATTTACCCAGCCAGTTGGATCTAATCAATTAGATGATTCGATTCTAGGACTCAATATTTGAAAGATACCCAATGATGCAACTTTCAACTGAGCAGCATTGCAAGTTTTGGCATCAAGCGAGATTGCCTTGCCAATTTTAAACAAGGTTAAATCTCCCAGAATGGAGAGAGTTTATTGTGGGACATTCTAAGAAGGTCCTATAGCATCTAAATTTTTTTCCAATAGGTCTCATGAGTTTTGAGATAGTAGCCTCCGTAGATTGCTTCCCAATCGTGCTTAGTGCACCTTGGGGACACTTCTATCTGCCATGGTCGCAAATGTTCTAGTGACTCCATGGGAGAAATAGGGTTGTCAATAGAATTTACTTGGCTAATTCGATCTAATGGAGCAGACGATTTGATGCTAGGACTCACGGTTTGAAAGATACACAATGGTGCAACTTTCAACTGAGCACCATTGCAAGTTTTGGCATCAAGCGAGATTGCCTTGCCAATTTTAAAAAAAGTCAAATATCCTAGAGTGGAGAGAGTTTATTATGGATCTTGATAACACGGTCCTATAGCATCTGAAATTTTTTTGATAGGTCTCACAAGATTCGAGATACGAGCCTCAGAAGATCGCTGCCCAATCATGCTTAGTGCACCTTGGGGACACTTTAGTCCGCCATGGTTGCAAACATTATAGTGACTATGTGGGAGAAACAAGGTTGTCACTAGAGTTTACCCAACTAATTTGAGCTAATAGAGAAGACGATTTGATGCTAGGACTCATGGTTTGAAAGATACCCAATGGTGTAGCTTTCAATAGAGCACCACTACAAGTTTTGGCATCAACCGAGATTGCCTTGTCAATTTTAAAAAAATTCAAAAATCCTAGAACAGAGAGAGGTTATTGTGGGCCTTGGTAACATGGTCCTATAGCATCTTAAATTTTTTTGATAGGTCTCATGAGGTTTGAGATACGAGCCTCAGAAGATCACTGCCCAATCGTGCTTAGTGCACCTTGGGGACACTTCAGTCTTCCATGCTCACGGATGTTCTTAGGACCAAATTGATGGTGGAACCTTATTGAGTGATCATTTTATGACACTGTTGAAAGTCTCAAAGTATGGCATTGAGAAAAACACATGGTTGCTTTGTAAAATGGGTCAAATTATCCCTCTTAGTTCAGTAAAAGAGGTAGTTTTGAGTTACTTGGTCCAAAACACCTAGGGTTGATCTTGAGATATGTTATGAATCTTGAAAAAAGGTATTCAAATGTGTAGTTAGGTTGAAAATTTAATTGGAAATATTTTGAGAAAGGATTTAAAATTCCTCACTGTTGTACTAGTAGACTGTGCAAGTCGGGACAGTTTGGAGAAGGGAGATAGAATACATACAAGAATGAGTTAAGATGTTGGGGAATGGATGATTGGAGTAGTTTGGGATCCTTAGGGGAGTTAGGATCACCCATGGAAGCATAGTTGATGGTTGAGGTTGAAGATGTCTATTGTAGGGGAATGCATGACATGAAGTTGAAACATAAATGAATGGTTTGAGTTTGAAGAAGTGAATGGAGATCCAAGATATGGAGCCTAGTAGGTGTAAGAGAGATGCTAGTTGACCTATGAAAGGTCTATGGAGTGGGTAGGTTTGAAAAGTGATCATACTAGATGAAGATTGAAGGAGCTATTATCAAGCAAAGAAGAAATAAGTCATTAAACTACAAAAAAAAGATTAATCACCACTACATTATGCATCATGGAGACTTATTGTAAACACTTCTAACTGGACTAAACAACCACAAAAACTTTAGAATCATTTTGGTCCATCATCAATTCATCCACTGCATGAACCATTATTACAATTTAGAGAAACATGATATCAACTACATGAACCATTATTACAATTTACAGAAACATGAGATATCCACCACATGAGCCATTGCTATAATTGTAATAAATCATAATTAACTGATATGGTCTTATTTAAATGGTACATAGTAAACTATAAAAAATGCGGTGCCTCGGTATATACAAATCAACCCATGGCCACTTTTAAATATACAATTTGATCTTCTTTCAATATACAAAATATGGTCACCAAATATGCATGTGGACCACTTCATAGTCATTTAGATTTACAAAAAAGAGAAGTTAGATTGTTTCACAAAATTGATATACAAAATTATCAAAATAATTGTACCATTTTTAGAATTATTCTTCATGATGGACCATAACTAATTGGGTGAACCTTCTAGATCAGCTCTAACACTTATTGTGTCATGTATTTCCTCGTGTTTAGATTCATGAAGTTTCCATAAATTCTTATTATGAGGTTGTTGGTACCCATATAGAACTCGGAAATAAAACTTTCAATTTAGGGTCTTGAACCTCTTTGAAGTAAGTTCAAAGCAGTTCAAAGAGGTTCAAAGTGGTTCAGTTTGCACAAACAGGTTCACATGGTTCAAGGTTGTTCAAGTTTGCAGAGCCAGAGTTCAAGTTTCAATTTCAGATGAACGCCATTGTTAGATTTGAAATGTGAATTCAAGATGAAGATTCAATTTTTCAATTCCAAACACACAGTCCAAAAGGGAACATTGATGATGATAGGTATATGTATCAAAATTGCACACGAAAAACAAGAATCTACTCTAGCATGTTACTTGAGAAAACATCCAGGAGTATTTCAGGTTGATTCTAGTCATCTCCATTTTGTGCGGATTGAAACAAAATGTGCAAGGTAAATGCTAGAGATGCAAAATCGATTGTAGAATATTCTACAACAGTAACGGATGATATGAAATATATGAAAGAAAAAAGATTGGTGATGACTATTTGGATGGAGAATGACCTTGAACAATCAGGTTTCTAAAACAACCATGTATCTGCAGGAAGAGACTCCACCATTTGCATAGATTTATTAAAATCATAGCCTTGAGATGTTCGACATACTGGCAGCGAAAGTATGAATACTTCAAGCCACCCATGAGGAAATATGGTGCATTTTTTTGGGGGCACATTTTATAAACAAAATAAACTTTGGAATGGAAATGGTTACCATTCACACAAGTCAAGTGAGATTAAGGGCACGGTTGATCATAATGGAGTATTGATGGTGAATGAAGACTGCAAAACTATGATTTCTCCTGAGCTAGTAGTGTAATACTTGTGTCAGTTGAGGCCGCAGAATCCCCTGCAACTACAGACAAATGATCTAGGCTCCTACCAGTTTCTCTATGGAAACATGATTTATGCATCTGATCATGGAGAACGTCGGCCAAGTCTTTAGAAAAATACCCGAGTTTCTTTTCATCGTCGAAAGGTACAGATATGGAGAGTTCTAAAAACTGTTTGAGAAGCTATCAATACGGTCTAGATATTCCATATGTGCTAAGGGGGAAGAATGTTCAGTCCTGAAGGTGACGCCAAAGGTGAACCCAAGCACTCAACCAGTCTCATTGAAATACATCCACACCTCATTATGGTGAAGATGCAAAGCGTAGTCCAGATCAGGGGCCGATTATGGTGACGATGGTCGAAAGCCGTGTCTCAAACATCGAAGAAGATGAGAGGCATTGTGAGGATGTGTTTCATATGTTTGACCAAATGCCAAATAGTCATGATCGACACTAGAGATCTTGGGCTTCAATGAACACAGAACCAAATGCACACACATCTTTGTTATCATCAAGGGAACTCAATTCATTGCTTTCCTATGATCGAGTCCAATTGCAAAGGCCGAAACTGCGCGAACAGATAGAGGAAACTAACTGTTCAACATTTGAATACTTTGATTGAACAGACTACATGACGCATAGAGCTCCTTGAGGAGGCCGTAAGGTTATACAATGCTCAACATACACCCGCGGGGGAACAGAGTGGTTGTGTCTTCCCCATTCTTCTTGGACCGGACCAAATTTGGTTGTTTCGCTCGTTTCCCCACCCCATTCCACTATAGTGGCAGTGCGATTGTAGTGTAGTACTGCAGAGTGGATCGATATCGAACAAAGGCTTCAATGAATGAAGGAATGGAATAAAGTGGGCCGGGAAGAGAGAATCCCCTATTATTCTAAAGAGAAGCAGTCGAGTTACTTCGTTCCTCTATTCCTGTAATCAAAGAAGAAAAGGGAGAGGGTGGGAGAATAACAGTCTGAAGGGGATCGATCTAAACGACTCAGGATAGGATTTCCCTTGACTGACAACATGCACTCGACCTACTATATAATAGTAGGGGCTTTGAAGAAGGAAAGAATAACCTGACACCAAGAGATTTAGTTGTAGCCAGTCCAAAGCACACCTTGTATCGTGTTTGAAGATGGAGAATAGCTACAAACTGTTTGATAAAGTGCCAAAGGTTCCCTTCATATGATGGTCCACATCTGAACCCCATGTGGCCCGATGGCTTGCCCATGTGTCAGAATAAGGGTGTATGCAAGCCCACTTGGCAGTATGATGTACGATGGGCCATCCCAACCCTGATCATATAGCCTCGACTTGTGCCAGTCAGGCTCATGATTTTCCAAGTTCTCTGCTCGGTCTTCAAGCAAGAATATTGAAACTTGGAATCAGGGGTAACATGCAAATCATTTGATGGGATTCCTGATCCATCGTGGAAGTATATTTGATGCAAGGAGACAATATTTGTAAAAGAGTTGAGATCCAGGTGGCCTTCATGCTCACAGCACCTCAATCAACAACATAGAGCCTGACCACTGCCAATGAGCTTCGAAGTGCTATAAACAATTTGAGGATCATTTGTTTTGGTTTATATCATATACCATGATACATCGGGTATATACCGAAAACCTTTCATAACATATGGCGATCTTTGGAAGATTGTGGGATTGCCACGGGTGTAGAGGTCTAGCTATCCACATTAATCCTACCCCCCCCCACTTTCTTATTTATGATAATGTTTATAATATGAATAAAATTATAAACCTTACAAAGATGCAGAGGTAAACATTTTGAAGAACTCACATGCCCATGGAAAAGTTTAAAAAAGATTAATGTTGGCGGTCGAAGGTAATTTCAAGAATCAGTTATTGAAATTGAAAAAGACCATCATATGTAATAGTAATAAATATGGCAGCGGAAGACTGAAAAAGGGGTTCCAGATTCTACCTAACCTAAGGACTTTGAGCCAGGGGAGGGATAGTTTAGGATACTTTTATTGTAATGTAGGGAAAATAGGGATAATGGAGGAAGTTTTAGTTTCTTTTCCAGGAAGTTTACGTTCAGAATCTTTGTTCTGTGAGGCTTTGATTGAGTGTTTGAAGAGAGGAGAAGAATGCTAATTAAATCTTTGTATTTAAATATTCTTTCTCTTCTGATTAAAATAGAACTTTGAGTCTTTTTAATTATCTTTAAATGTTGTTCTGTTCGTAATCACAGTTACTATAAAACCTTTGAGTATTATGTAACTGTGTTCCTGGAATTTTTAGCTTTCAGTCTCGTTGTTATTTCTTCTTGCTTCTTTTCTCTTCGTTCTGTAGATCCATTTTCAGCGTCTGTGGCATAGTTATGAGCAGATGTTTAATTTCCTTTCTTGCTTTCAGGTTAAAAGCATTATTGGTTTTAGTTTAGTCAATTCATTGTAAATCATATATGGGGAGCTGTACCCAGATAATTTAGAGGGCGCTTATGCTCTTCAAATAGCTAAGTGACCCAACTGTTGGTGCTGGTTGAGTCTTCTAATTTGGGCATTTTGGGGTCAATTTGTAATTATTTTCTTTGAAGAAAAATCTGTTCACCAACAAATTTTTGGCGACTCTACTGGGGAAAGGAATCGTAGTCTCAGTGTTTTCTTCTCTCAGAAATTTGAAGATACCTCCCCGAGGATGGAGGTAGGCAGCTCTATTGAGGAAGAATGCCAGAAAGTCTTCCTTACACATCAAGAAACTTTAAAAGATTGGGTCCCAGCAAAAGAAGAAGATACATCAGATATCTTTATCTTCATCCCACCATTCCAAAGCAATCCTATCAGAGAGGTTACCAAAGAACTTGCAAAACAAGTGGG
>MU226527.1:156013-183683 GCA_018584345.1 Thuja plicata | reverse complement strand
GAGAGAGAGAGAGAGAGAGAGAGAGAGAGAGAGAGAGAGAGAGAGAGAGAGAGAGAGTATGTTAATAAAAAAAATGTACCAAATCCTTTTTAAAATATTTTCTAAAGTTTTTCCTAAATTTTTTTAAAGTTTTCCTAGAAAATATATAATACAATAATTAAAACTACAAAATGGAAACATATATGTACCCGATTAAATAAATTTTAAGTATTTCAAAAGTTTTCTACTCTTATTCTAAATTTTTCTAAGATCTTCTATTACTTTTCTAAAATTTTCTAAGGTTTTCTAATAGTTTTCTAAAATTTTCTAACCTTTTCTACTATTTTTTCTAAGATTTTCTAAAAGATTTCTATTTTTTTAAATGAAAAATAGTTTAAAATTATAGAAAATGAAAAAAGACAAGTTGCATAAGATTATATTCTAATAAATAAATTAAAATAATTTTAAAAAATAAAAATTTACAATCATAAATAAACAAAAAATGGAACACATTAATGCACTTGGATGAATGAATGTCGATCTCTACAATGAAAAAGCTCACAAGTCTCTTTTGACAACTTCCTTCAACTAGGGTGTTCGCTCCAATGCTTGTGGTATTCAGAAGTCAATAGTAAAAAGTGTAAAGTTAACTATCATGCTGGATATTTATCAAAAACCCGGTTGAAAGGGCCACTTGAAGACCACTATGTCATCATCTTTGCACAAAGGGTAGCCTTCGCGCGAGCCCACCTACATCATTGGGTTCACACGAATGGGTTTTTCCACTTCGTGTGAGCACTCATTTGCACAAAGGGATCGAGTAGGGACAGACTCCATCCACATGATTTTTCTTCATGGGCAAAACTAGGACACACTTTTGTCGGATCACCCATAGACCAAATAAAAAATATTGGAAATGTCTCAAACACCAGATGTAAACTAAGTTGCTAGTAAGGGGTTGCAAGGTCAATCATTCTAATACAATGTTGACACACTGGGATATTGACCTGCAAACTAAGACAAACCAAATATACAAAAGAGAGATTCTTTTCTTGTTCCTAACAACCTTTTTTGAAAAGTATATACGTTGTAAACATAATTGCATGTTTGTAAACTAATCAATTATACAATCATAACCATAATCATCATTTAAATCATTCAAGAACATAACACACAATTTAACCTACATAATTCATGACACATTGCACACCATACACATTCTAGAAATTAAACTATATGCAATGGAAGATAAAAGAAAGTCTACATGGTGTGTTCAAGATTCCATCATTTCAACCATTGGCAATTGTGTAGAACATCTCTACCTCAACCATGTTCTTGCCTTCAATCCATGCCTATACTCATTTGCACCAAACTTTTTGACAATAAATTAGTCGATGAATCCCTAATTGTAAATGAAGCATTTTATCATCATCTAGCATGCATTATTAGTAATCACTTCTTACTATCATTCACACCCATATGTTTACAGATGAATCAAATAACACATGTCTATTGTCTATTGTCTTATTCAATATTTACGTATTATTAATGCTAGATTATATCAGAATATGACATATATGATGTATATTCAAAATTATTTTTACTATTCTATACCAAAAGATTAGATAACAGTTTTAGACAATTTTTTTTTTTGATGGAAACAACCGGATTACATAGATATCGGCATCTCTGCCATTATATAGCTGATTACAACATTATGAGTAAGCATACATCTAAACCAGAAGTCATCTTTTGGCTAAGCTGCCACGAGTCCGTCAAAGTCACCCAGGGGTCGAACCTGGCCCAAATGCGCCTCTGGGGGTTTGAACCTTGATGGATGGCAATGTCAATCGTACCATCATCGTCACCAATTGTGCCCAACCAATTGAGCTACAACCCTTTGGCTGTTTTAGACAATTTTGAAACAAAAGAGAAAATAAATTAAAAGCTTACAAATCGTTCAACTCAATAGCGGACCCAAAAAAAAATAATACCTCATATACCAGATTCGATGCCTGTCGGAAAGCCCACGAGCAGAAAAGTAAGGTGCATCCTCTTTGCCGATGAATAGTCCTGATTGTCTATGGACCAGGATAAAAGACTCTTAGAACTAGAGACAAACCACTTCTAGAATTGGATAAGAGCACCCATAAGTCCTTTAGATTCGTACCTGTAGTGCTTAGAATTTGTGTGTTCAAATTCTCAGAAACAGGGCAATAAAATTTTATTGCTATTTTGTTAATCGCATTGAGAAAAAGAGTCAAACTTAAATAGGGATGAAGTGAAATGTTATTGACTGTTGTGTAATGGTTGTCCATCTCTGGTATAACATGGCAATTGACAAAGATCAATAGCTTTCTCAAGAACAATAGTTCCTGTTGTCGGAATAGTGAAATTGTTTGTAAATAAGGTACCGTTCAATTAAAGATGGATTAGTCATCAACAAAATCAGTAGCTCAGTGTGTGTGTTTTTGCAACGCCATTATAAATAAACTTGCAATCATTAGGAAACTCAGATATCTCTACCAAACTCCTTTGAAGTAATTGTGTGTTTTTTTGCAACGCCATTATAAATAGACGTGGCATGCGATAACGGAGCCTTCGCAGCACTTATAGTGAAGTTACACTGGAAGTAACATATACGCGTTTTCGCAGCTTCTAATGTCTGGAATTCAAATATCTTCAATAATTTTTAGGAAGAAGACAACAAGAAATTCAAACAATTAGAATTTCCAGGATTGTGCCAAACAACGCGTAAGACGCACTTCCCAGTCTGAGGAACAGAATCTTAAAAACGAATAAATGGAGTTTCATGGAATTTCATCAATGCTCTCTCATTGGTTACCTCGTCTATTTGTTATATACAGAGCCCTTTCTAATTGCCAAGTTGCAAAGACAGATATTTGACAGCAACGTCCACGCGTTACCTACCAGGATCCATGAAATTCCTTTTTCTCATTTTTGAGGCATATAATGAAGAACAAATAAATTGAATTTCATGAATGGAACAGGAAAACGCGTAGAGGCTGCTTCGAGTGCAACTTCGCTATAAAATAAACGCGAATATTCCGTCATTACTCTCCGCGTCGAATTGCTCTATAAAATGCCATTTCTAATGGTGGAAGAAACACATAATTACCTCAAAGAAATTTGAGTTTCAGAGCGAGTTATGAGTTGTTGGGTTGCAATGCAGGGGCGTTGCCAAATTTAGAATAGAAGTTTCCAGATCATTGAGGGAAAAGAGATCAGATTTTCAGAAATCCAAAGATGGACAGCCGCAGCTGTACCGCTTGATTTGGAGAAGAGCTAAGCTTAACTCCAGTGATTTTGGATGCTGTTGGGTCCAGAGCAAATTCGAAAACTTTGCTCTATGAAGCGCCAGATAGAAGACTCTTAGAACAATCAGAGAGAATTTCAGTATCCCTAAAAGCTGGACTGTTATCAATTCCCTTTTTTTGTGCTAGGATTCATTGTTCTGCTTCTGGGGTTTTCAATTATTGTATATAAATATTATACCTATTAATGATCAAAATAGCTATCGCTGATTTAATACTACGCCTTGAATGAATGTAAACAATCATTCATTACCTATTTTAAACCTTTAAAGTGAATAAAATTTTGAAACAATTCTTTTTAACAGATATCGATTCCGAAATTCAAATCTGAGGAGCTACTGTTTTTGCCGTAACGTATTTGGTTGTTCTAAGAGTCTTATATCCTGGTCCTTCCATGACCCACCCTATTCAATCCTATCGACAAAGAAGATGCCGTCACTTTTCTGGTTTCGCAAATCAATTAAAGGTATGTCATTTTCTGTCGAGTAATTGCTTTTTGTCAGTTGACCGTTTCTATTGTTTTATTTTAATACTATCTAATAGCTTATTCTTATCTTTTAGAATGTAATATAAGTACGAGTAACTCGGAATATCCAAAAACATAAAAAGTCACTCTGAAATCAGAGTAACGTTAACCGATCAATGCTGTTTATTTCCTGTGTATATTGTGAGACTATTTATCTATGTTACCTAACGGCCTTGCATATAGCCTTTTGAGATTTTGCAGGTCAGATATTTTTTAATTTTTTTTGTCTTTTGAGAATTTGCAGGTTAGATATCCTTTAAAATTTTTTTTTTGTCATTTTTAAATTGTAGACTTTAAGTTGATTCACACGAGCTTTTGGGTCTTAGGTCATGTTTGGTCGTCATGTTGTTCATTTCATGCATGGAGCTAATGTAGTGACTATGTTTTTAGACCTACTTCAATTTTCTTTAGAGAAAAAGGTTTTAAATTAAAAATTAATAAACGTCTTTCTTAAAGCAATAAGATTCTAACAATAATTCTTAAATCAATTTTTGTGGTTAAATATATATAGTTTTTTAATGTCTTATCTTCATTTATAATTTAATTTGAAGATGTGTAGAGCTTGGTTGATAGAAGAAGACATCAATATTATTCAAATTGTCAATGGATATTTTTTTATTTCTTTTATTAATATTTTCAGAATGTTTTAAGTTTCAAAGAATGTCCTTATTCTTAATGTATGTTGGCCTTATATGACCCTAGCATTTCGATTTTATTCTAACTATGAAACTTCCTTCCAAGGTTTTCTACTTTGGATATATTTCAATAGATGAATGTCTTTTTTTTTTTTTGGAGATTCATTGGGTTCATATATGAATACATCTAATATTATCAAGGAGAAAATATACTAGCTATGCTTGAATATGAGTTAATCTAGATATGAATAATCCCTTGCTAGAAACTCTTAGTACTCAAGTAAAAGATATTGTTTGACATCAAACTCTGGATTATAAATACATCCTTTTGTATGTATAGAATGTCATCATTACAAACATCTCTTTTGGGTTTATCCCCAACTTAAATCATATAAATCCTATATAAAGTCTACAAGAAAACATAATATTTAAACAAAAAAAATTAATAAGATGATTAAGTGTCTATTTATGGTCCTAATGTTAATGGATTTTTAGGGCTTAGATGAATGATAAAGATCAACATGTACTCTAAACTCTAGAGTACCAATTTACTTGTTGACAAAATAATAATAATAAGTTTTCTATTAGAGGAGAAATAAAGACTAAATTTAGGATGATCAAGATGAAAAATATGAAAGGATGATAGAAAACAAAGGAATTGGGCAAATAATGAAGGATCAAGAAACACATAGTAAATGTATGAGAATTTTTTTTTTTAACAAGAAACAACATGGTACAACTCATGATCTACTCTTTAGGACATTTTTGATGTACTTGATATCATTATTAATATCCACCATGATCTATTTTAACTAAGCAAGTTTATTGATTCTACTAGAATATTCTTTTTATTTCTAGTAACTATCTATTATCTATCAAAATATCAAACCCTCAAATGACTTGTCTTACCTCTGGGAAAACTAAACATGTGTCTAAACACCTAGCTTGGACATTGATAGAAAATAAATTATTTCTAGTTGTATCTAGATCATAAATTGATATAACATTCTTTAAAAAGGGAAAAAAAAAAAAAAAGAAGATAATTCAACTTAGGATATAGGTATTAAATGAAGAGTCAAAATAGAGGAGACAAGAGACATGACATTGATAAACAAGAAAAATAGATAATAACTCAATACCTAATATTCTTTTGAAAAGGATCGTTCAAATAAGGATATGTATACTAAAAAAAGTTAAAATAAAAATAGAAGAGACAATAAACACTCATAGTAGGTCATAATATTGACCATAATAAATTTCCAAATAATTGGGAGAACACATATTCACTTTGGATCTTCTCAATCTAGTAGATTAATACATTCCTGAAATTGATATTAGTAGACATAGATAGAATGTTATTAGAAGACTAGAATACATATCTCAAACCTTTTGTATTACCAAATAAAAAAACTAAGCTGCTCAAAGACTATATAGAGTTATTTGGTTGTAGCTTTGGTAGATATTGGAAAGATTCTACCCGTAGTCTATTTGGAAGTCTGTTATATGATTGGGATCCTATATAGAATTATTCGATCTTAGCTTTAGTAGATATTGGAAAGATTCTACCCGTAGTCTATTTGGAAGTCTGTTATATGATTGGGATCCTATATAGAATTATTCGGTCTTAGCTTTAGTAGATATTTGAAAGATTCTAACCATAGTCTATTTGGAGTCTATTATATGTTTGGGATCCTATATATTTTCTTCTTAAAATGTTCATGCCACTCTATTGGTCTCTCTTTAGAACATGTTCTCTTATTTCTCAATTTCAATGTTGTCACCATTGACTGTTCTGTTTACAAAAATCTAATATGTATGGTTTAAATTTTGGATAGCTTGCTTGTTCATAGAGATGATTTTGTTCGTGATTATCCTTGGATGGTTATTGGATGATTATTGGATGTTACTTTAATGAACTATGCCAGCTTTTAAAAAGTGGGGACTTCCTATTATTCCTCAAGCTACTTTTTTTTCTTCATCTTCCTTACTAACTAACTTAAGTTGAAGGACCTAGAAATACATTTTCACTTCAAATAAAGTTAGTGATTGTTAGAATTCTAAAAATATTCAGCTTTGTTCCTTCATCATAGATAATTTATATTTTCATCATTAGCCCATATGGTTTTATTAGGAAGGATATTTTAAGCCTTTAAATGTTCCATTTACATTCTAATTAATGTGGTGAATAAATATAATTTTGGAAAAAAATATCATAAGCTTAACTTAACTTAGCTGCACCGTTTGATTTGGAGAAGAGCTAAGCTTAACACCAGTTATTTGGAATGCTGTTGGGTCTAGAGCAAATTTGGAAACTTTGCTCTTTGAAGCGCCAGGATAGAAGACTCTTAGAACAATCAGAGAGAATTTCAGTATCCCTAAAACCTGGATTGCTATCAATTCCCTTTTTTGTGCTAGGTTGCATTGTCCCTGTTCTGCTTCTGGGGTTTTCAATTATTTTATTTAAATATTATACCTATTAATGATCAAAATAGCTATCGGTGATTTAATATTACGCCTTGAATGAATGCAAACAATCATTCATTACTTATTTTAAACCTTTAAAGTGAATACAGTTTAGAAACAATTCTTTTTAACAGACATCGATTCCGAAATGCAAATCTGAAGAGCTACTGTTTTTTCCCTAACGTATTTGGTTGCTCTAAGAATCTTATATCCTGATCCTTCCATGACCCAGCCTATTTAATCCTATCGACAAAGAAGATGCGGTCACTTTTCTGCTTTCGGAAATCAATTAAAGGTATGTCATTTTCTATCCAGTAATTGCTTTTTGTCAGTTGACCGTTTCTAATGTTTTATTTTAATACTATCTTATAGCTTATTCTTATCTTTTGGAATGTGATTAAATACGAGTAAAACACGGAATATCCAAAAACATAAAGAGTCAGAGAACGAGAAACAGATCTGCTTTTTGGTGCGTACGTTGTTAGACAATCTAGGCATGCCACCTAATGGCCTGGCATGTAGCCTTTGGAGAATTTGCAGGTTGGATATTCTTTATTTTGTCATTTTTAGATTGTAGGCTTAAAAGTTGATTCACACGAGCTTTCGGGTCTTCAAGTCATGTTTGGTCATCATGTTCATTTCATTCATGGAGCTAATATGGTGAATATGCTTATAGACCTACAACAAAATAATGTGGTGAATACGCTTTTAGACCTACTTGAACAAAACAATTTTCTTTAGGAAAAGAGTTTATTTATTAAAAATTTATTAGATGTCTTTGTTAAAACAATAACATTCAAATAACAACAAGATTCTTACAATTATGCTTAATTTGAATTTTATATATATATATATATAAAATTTGAAGATGCGTAGAGCTTGACTAATAAAAGAAGACATCAAGATTATTCTAATTGTCAATGTTTTTTTTGTTTCTTAAACTAATATTTCCAATGTCTTTAAATTTTTTAAAGAATGTCCTTATTTGTAAAGTAAGTTCACCTTATATGACCCTAACATTTCAATTTTATTCTAACCACGAAACTTTCTTCCAAGGTTCTACTTTCAATATATTTCAATAGATGAATTGTTAGAATATTTAACCCTTTCGTGGTTGTTTTTATTTAGTTAGGATAATTAAATCGATCAGATTTCCACAATCCATTGAATTTAGAGTTGAATTTCTGGCTTAGATTGCGTATGTTTTTTAGCATCAACGTTTCGGATCACACTCCATGATCCATCATCAGGGTATAACAGCAAAGAGCAATAAGGAAATGCAAAATCACGGAGTGTGATCCGAAACGTTGATGCTAAAAAACATACACAATCTAAGCCAGAAATTCAACTCTAAATAGTTAGGATAAATCAAGATATCCTACATTTATTTAATTAGGAGATTCTATTGAATCCCTACATGTATCTTTTCCTCTAGTCCAAGTTGGAGAACATATCATTTCTTATAATTCCTTTATTAAAGAAATTGGCTTATCCTCTTTAAGAAGATATTGAAACTTTGAACACACCTATTATAGATGTTAGCATTCATAGATTGGTGATTTACTTAGTAAGTCGTGTTTTCATCTCTATTTAAGAGATGCTCCTCTCTCATTTCTAGTTGGTTACTCTCTCTCTCTCTCTCTCTCTCTCTCTCTCACACACACACACACACACAGGATTTTTATTTTCTTTTCCCCTTTCAAAACTTCTTGTCTCCTTGTTGGATCTTTTGGTGTATGCTCCCAGATTTTCTTTTTTCTTGGTAACTATTATCTCATCAATATCTCTCTCTTGGATTATTATTTACTTTCCTTGCTCTTAAATTGTTTTCTCTCATGGTATCAGAGCTTGGCAACTAATCTTTGTTTTGAGCTTTTGTTGATGAAGGTTGCCATTTTATTGAAGCACATCTTGTTGGAGACTTTTTCGAAAAGAGAAGCTTGAAGTTTCATTTACTAACTCATTTGTGCTTGCAGATTTTTGTATATCTATATTATCTAGCTTCTAACCCTATTTGGTCGGCTTGCCACCAAAGAGTTCTTGTGAATTCTTTCAATTTTTTTTTTTTAAAAAGGTAATCTCAGTTGTGAAAACCCAAAGTTGAAGCTTTCTATTATCCATTATCTCTCTGATTTTTCTCTAACGCTTCATTTGCAGGATTCATAGTTATCTATGTTTGATTTACAGGCTTATATTTATCAATCCTTTTTTATATCTCTATTTTTTATAAACATAAACATTTTTCTCAATCGTTCTTGTAATGTGCTACAAATGTTTTCTTTAAATCCTCACCAGACGCTGAGATTGTTCTTGGCTTCTTCGCTTTGTCTGCCTTTTGTGTTATCTCTATGCTGGTATCGTCCCTCTATTGGCAGCTCCATTCATTCTTTATCTCATTCCAAACATTTAACTCCACGTTTAGCCGACACTTCCTTGTTTTGCATCTTTTGGCACTTCCACTCACAACTCAAAACTCACGCACCTTTTGACACTTCCACATTTTGCATCTTCATTCTAGGGTGTTTCCAGTGGTAATGTCTTACGAAAAGCCCTCTTTATTAATGCTTTGACAGATTCTCATACATTGTTCCTAAGCTCCATTATGATGGTAACGTTTTTGGAGCTCAGCTTTTGCAGCCGATGTCATTTGTTTGAGGTTTTTAAAACCTTTTCTTAGACCATTTTGGGGATAGCCTACAACCATGGTATGAGTCCATATTTTCTTGAGACATCCTAGAAAATAGTTCATGTGTCACGGTGTGCGTTCTTTGGTGGACTTCCATACTTTGTTCCTTATCCTTCATTACCAAATATAGGAAGGGAAAACATGTGTAAGGTCGTGGAGCTAACTTGGAAGCTATACATTGCAATAGATTGAAAGTTTCTTATTATTGTTTTATAAATCTTAATTGTGTGTACCCTATGAGCATTTCATTTCTCTGTTTCAAATATAGTTTTTCCTTTTTGCGGTTCCAACTTTGACATATGCAGGGAGCATTCTCTGGAAGATTAAAATGACTATAACAACATCTCCCTTACCACAAACAACATGTATTTCATTTATCTTTGGATTTTGGTCTTCAGCGTTGAAGACTCCTATCTCCCTTCCTTCTTTCTTCCCTCCCATAATTGCCTTCATTCACTCCAAACGCCATTGATTTGATCTGCACATTAGTTCCTTGTCTGCGCCACTATTTGTGGTTTGCCGCCATAACAAAAAGTTGGCATGTTTCCTTTGCATTAGGAGTTAAGCTCTACACAATAGCATTATCATCTTCCAAGTGGGGCATGATAATTACAAAGCTTTTTAGCTTGTGCAATTCAAAAGGAATTTAAGGAATTTCCGTTGCTAAATTTAGTCACTTTACTGTGAATAGCAACTTCTTTCCTATGCTCTTACTTCTCTCTACCTATGTATCTCCTAGCTCTATTCTCTTCTCCGCTATTAAATCCCTCTGCTCTACCTTATTCCTAGTAGGTTTCTTGGAAATAGTTCGGTCAATCATTTCATTTTTTAATTTGTTTGAACGCCTTTGCAATAAGTTTGACTATTAGTTTGAATTCTCTTTTTTAGTTTCAACGTAAATTTTGGCTCATTTACAATCATTTAAACAAATTGTTTTAAAATAATTTCAATATCTTGTTTTATAGTTTAATAATGTTTTCTTTAAATAATATTAAATATATTTTTTAGTTTAATTAAATTTTCTTTAAAATCATTTATTAATGCAACTTCAATAATTTATTTCTTTTAACAGTTTAAATACTTGTTCTCTTACTAATTTAACTATATTGCTTGCAACTAATTTAATTAATTTGTTTTTTAATTCATTCAATTTCTTGTGAAATGGTTTATAATATTTTTTTAAATAATATCAATTAGATTGCATTTAGTTTAATTACATTTTTTAAGTAGTTTAATTATATTGTTATTTTGAATAGTTTAAATCAATTGTTTCAATTTTTTTAAAATAATAAATGTTCATATTGTTTCAATTAGCTTTTTATAACATTTCAATCGTTCTTCAATAAAGAATGGTTTTTTTGTTTTTTTTAACAAAATTTAATTTTTTTTTAAATGTTTATTATCACTACTCAAAACTTAATTAACATTGTGTTAAATTAGATTTTCTGAATCTTTATAATTAACTTATCACTATTTCTAACACATTTTTGATTAATTATAAAGTTTATCGGTGGGACTTCTATATTATTGTACATTCTGTTAATCCCTAAGTATTGTTGATGATTAGTGACCAACACTTAGTCATTTACTTAGGCAGTTTTAGTTGGTTATCACTATGGCCGAGCTAAACATTAAAGGCCGAGCAACATTGTCGAGCAAGTTTTAGGTTGCCGAGTTACATCATGCCAAGCCGAGTAGAATATTAAGTGTCAAGCGACAGAGATGTTAAGTGTCGAGCAGAACAATTTTTGCATATATGCAAGGATTGATTCAAACTTTGATGTAAAATGTTTAGGCCAACTTGTATGAGATTTGGGCCGACATTTGTACGGATTTAATATTTGTCTACTGAGTTAATTACGCATTTAATTATTTTATACTATGCATGGCATGGAGCCAATAAGAAAATCAGAATGCCTTGGGGGCATAAATAATAGATCTTGATCGTTGATCTAGATCTCACTGCCAGATCCAAAAAGACATATAAGATTGCTTCTAACCCTAGAAGATAGAGTTATAGAAAAAAAGAGATACTGAGTGTGAAAAAAGGGTTGTTATTCATGAAAGATGAACAATGAGTTATTTTGTGAAGAAGCCTAGATCAAGCAGAATGACAGAGCAGTGAAAAGTAGATTAAAGACATATCAGATTGTGAGATCACATAAGGTATTGGAAAGAGTAGATTCGTCGTCAGCATCTGAGTGCATAACGAAGGATCACTACTTGAAACATTCTAACAAGTGTATCAGGTGAAATCTCTTAACAGAGTGGTTCTAGTAGACCATTTTAAATCTCTTAGCCAAGTGCTTACTTTATTGTAAGTTGAAATCCTTTGACAAGGTAGATTGTAATGATATTTAGTTCTTGATTGAACAGACCTTTAACCAGGTAGATTGTATTTTATAATCAAACTCTTGTATCCCTAACGGGCACACTTTATTGCTACTATAGTGAAGATTTTGTGGGTGTCATCCCCACCCCATTTTTACCTATTTGCATTTCGGGGTTACCAAAATTTTGTGTTATGACTTATATATTTCATGTTGTGGATACTATCTGATGTTAGGTTAAATTCATATATGTATGAGTATGGATTAATTATTTTAAGTGGTTAATTTTTAAGAACTGATTCACCCCCCCTCTCAGCATCTTGCTTTCCCCATTATTGTACTTCCAACAATTGGTATCAGAGCACAGTTCTCCTACAAAAGATTTTAATCATCTTGTGAGTAAAGATCTTGAGATGGAGGTTTACAAGTTGGGTAAAGTCATTGAGAATCAGAAGATCGAGATTCAGCTAGCATTACATTAGCTTGAGATAGCAAGATATGAATTGAAGAAATCATTGAGAGCTAGGAAAGATTTGGCCAAACAAATGAATGATACTCATTACCAGGAAGATGACACTGCAAATCTTTTTCAGAATGGAGATTCTACTGAGAGTGATGCAACAATTTTAGATCTATTGGAAAAGAACAATGCACTATCTGAAGAAGTCAGAAACTTGAAAAGAGAACAAAAAATGCAAACAATGAGACTATGTGAAGTAGTGGAACAAAAGAAGAAAGTTGAAGATGACAAAGCTATGGCAGAAGAAGATAAAAGAGTGATAACTATCAAACTTGATGAAAGGAGACATGATGTGCAAATAATGACAATCAATTAGGTTGACATGGCAAATCAACTGCTACTTGCAAATTAGGAGATTAATAGGAAATATATGGAAATGAAGAATCTGAGATCTGAGAACAATCAATTGAAAGATGATTTGAGATTTGAGAAGGAACTGAATGAAAGGCCAAATAAACCTAATGAAGCTTTGACTCATTTTGAGAATCTAATGGAAGCATCAAGAAGGCCAAAGAATTCTTTTGGATTAGGTCACACTGAACCAAAGACATCTACTGAGAAAGGAGAATCATCTAAGAATGGTGAAAGGAGGAATGCAAAGACAAAGCACAACAAGCTTGTTTGCCACCATTGTGGAAAACTAGGTCATATAGAAAAAAATGCCGAAGCAAGAAAGATAAGTCCAATCCTACACCTAAGATCAATGATTACTGTTTTAATTGTAATAAATTTGGACATAAAGCACATGAATGTTGGGCTGAACCAAGTAATGAACCTCCCAAACTAAGATTTAATGGTTATTGTTACAAGTGTCAGAAACATGGTCATAAAGCAAAAGACTATAGATCCAATGCTAAACAATAATTGACATCTAAGACACAAAAAAAAGTATCTAGGAAAGGCACCACTTACAACTGGGATTATAACACAAGGCAAAGTTGTCATTACTGTGAAGAATATGGACATGCACCTGAAGATTGCTTAAAGATATATTTCAGAGGGAAATCTAAGAGTTGGATGAATGGAAGCCTAGTCTGTTTTAGTTGTTTGAATATTGGTCACACTAAGAGAGAGTGTACGAAAAGAGTACCTGCTATTACTATTAAAGAAATAAGAGCACAGATGAACCAGAAATGGGTAAGGAAAATAGAGTCGAGCAGCAATGAATCCACTGAAGTTGAGGTCACCCAATCTAATGGATCAGGTGATCACACCATATCTAACTGAACAATAGTGGTATGTAAGGAACTGCATTTAAATTTAAAATCTTACATTAGTTCCTAACATATAAATGTGCCAAAGTTCATATCTGCATATGTCGAGATGCACCAGGACATGGTTGTGACAAATGCCGAGAAGAGTTATCTGCACTATAGGTGCCGAGTTGGTTAGCAGAGTAAGTTGTATGATGGCCGAGTATGGTAAGTCGAGTGATATGCAAATTGTGTTAGTCAGCCAATGACAGCTGGCGTGCACTAACCTAACAGGTAGAATATTTATTGCTTATCTACTTTGACCTTTTGAGTCTATATAAGGACAAAAAATTTATTCTTCATTTTACCTTGCAATTTTTAGAATTCACAAAGCGATTGAAAAAGTTGCAGAATTGATCTTAGTAAATTTTTTTTTGAAAATATCATCAGCGTACCATCGATAATCCTAAGTTGAATAGTGAGAACTGTTACTTGTCGAGGTACCATGTTCTTCATTCTTGAACCCTAATTTTAGAGATTACGGCTGCAAGTTCTTAGACGCCAGTCAAAGGAATAGAGGAGGAGCTTAAATAAATTATGCTAGTAAGAAGTGATGCATGTGCACCACCTAACTTTCAAGTTGTTCCCAAAAGTGCAATTTTAGGTGATCTAAACGGAGTCCTCTCATCTATCCCACCAAATGCACTTATGATCCATGATGTTAGATCCTGTTACATGGTTAAGATTGTTGAAGTAGGTGATAGCGAATTGAGGAAATCCTACAACAAGTTATGCAAAAATGGAGTTCTGAAAGATGAATTCAAGCATTTAGCTGACAAAGGGTTAACTTGTGCCCTAGATTTTCTGCCAGACTTCAAGGATGAATGGATCAAGGTTGTTCTAAGATGAGTTCATAATATGCATATGTGGCTAGACAATGGACCAGTTAGGATCAATAAAGATATTATTCATCGAGTAATTGGATATCCTGTTATCAGTGGTAAGCGAACAATGAGAGATCAAAGTAAAGAAGAGATAACAGCTAACACTGGAGCTATTTGGAACAATAGAGGTATGACTATCCCTATAATTGAAGATTTAGAACTTGACTTTGGAGTGAGAGGGATTGCACACAAGTTCTATCAGTCGACCTGACTGGATAGTGTTCCTTGCATTGTTGTGGACCAAGAATCTAAGATAGTCAAGAAGAATCACACCTACAACCTTGCCAAGCTACAATTGACACAACTAGCCAAGAACTTACTATGGATTAGAAAAGCAAAAAGCTCATCATGTAAGTTTGGCTCTTTACTAGTTTGCATATTCTTCTATATACATAAGTCATTTCCTACACTGGGAAATATTGTTTGGAAGAAGAATAGACCTATTACTGTAAAGATTAGTGAATGTATTAAGCAATTAGGCAATAATTTCAATAGTATTATGGGAAACTACTTTGTGGAATTCAAAAAGAGAATGAGGTTGAGGACTAGAATCCATAGTTCACTTGTGGAAAAGAAATATGAGGAGATTTGTTTTCTAGTCCACACAGATTACACATACATTTAGGTTGTGACACCTAGGGTATCATGGCTAGAGCCATTTTCCTATGAAGTTAATATTGATGAAACATCAGCAACTATCACAACACTCCTAGCAGAGGAGATTGATAAAAAAGAAAAGAGATTTGGAAATTATGATGAAGCTAAGGCAAAGATATCCATGAATCTTAAGGAAGGAACCATGGAGAGAAAGAGGAAAAAGATTGTGAAAAATATGAAGAAGATGGTTGGATTGCCAAGTGATGAGGAGCTAGCGGATGCACCTCTAGAAATATCTACTGGACAAGAAGAAGATGTATCTGAAGAACAAGAAGTATAAGTCAATGAATCTGAAGAAGAGATTATTGTTAAGGAAAAAGTAAAGAAACCAGCAGTAGCCAAGGTAACCATGCCAAGTAAAGCAAAACCTAAAGTTACCCCTCCCATTGCCAATCATCCAAGGAAAAGGGCATCTAGTGTTACATCTCCAGTAGTGAAAACAAATGTATATACAAAGAATAAGGTTGGATAAAGTGATTCTAGATCTAAGAATAAATTTGTAACAAAGGCTGTGCCGAGCCTACAGGTAAAGAGACCTAGAAGAAAACTACATCTGGATCTGGAAAGTGATGAAGAAAAGAATGAAACTGATGAACCTAGCAACATACTAATAGCACCATTAAAGAGACCCACTGATATTAATGAGGTATGTGAGAATTTCCAAAATTTTGCAGGGTTATCTGGTTTTAACTTTATCAAATATGAGAAATTGAAGTTAGAAGATAAGCAAAAAGTTCAAGAAGCACTACTAGATATGATGTGCAACTTCAAGTTAACTCCTATAGAGATAGGAAACAATGTGCTAAGTGAGTTATATGAGTTTCTATCTAGCAAATGGGAATTTGCACTCACAACTGAGAGACAGATCAAAGAAGGCACATTAGCTCAAGTCATTCCTGAGATGACTAAGAAATAGAGTGCAAAATTTGTTGAAGAGTATAAGCATAAATTATTACCTAAACAGAGAGGTTATGCTATTTTGAAAAATGATATTGAAAGTGTAGTACAATAGAGTACTAAGATTTGGAAGGAAATCTTTGG
Source organism: Thuja plicata (assembly GCA_018584345.1). Lineage (NCBI taxonomy): Eukaryota > Viridiplantae > Streptophyta > Pinopsida > Cupressales > Cupressaceae > Thuja > Thuja plicata. The sequence continues at coordinate 167,374 of MU226527.1, read as the reverse complement.
ATTGATTGCTCCAAAAGAGAAGAAGGTTGATGAAGGAACATCTAAGCCTGACAAGACTGGAGCAGAACCAAAAGAACAAACATAGGCAGTAAACACTGTTAATTTAACAATTGACAGTCCAATTGATGTGACAATAGATGACTCTAGCAATTTGAATGCCGAGGGTCAGGATGAGTCGAGAGACTCAACTATAGAATAACCTATTAAGGCAACTGAGGTTGAAGGAGAGAAGAGTACAAAGGAAGATGAAGAGAGAAATCAAAAGGAGCCTAAGGATAAAGATGCTCAAAAAGAAGCAGAAAAGGAGAAAACAAATGAACAAGAGGTAATTAAAAAACACTCACCTATTTTAGAGGTTGTGAAAATAGTCTTAGATAGTGGTGAGGAGATGAAGGATACTGACAATGAACCTACGGAACAAGAGGTAGTGCAAGTGTTGGTTGGTCTACCACACTCGACATCATCTAATCCCATTGGACTCAAAATAGGAGGTACACCTGATCAATAGGCAATTTTGAATGAATTAAAAGATGCAATGGTGACTACTACTCATACATGAAAAGGTATTGAGGAAACAAAGCTGAGCTATAGCTCACTGGACTTTAAGAGGAGGAAAATCATGAGGAAGAAGTCTCCTACTCCTAATGTCACATTAGATAACGTATTGTGATTCCACCATGGGATCCCAATGCTTTATCTTATGAACAGATTGAGACTCTTTAAGAATTACTCAAGAGGAAGAAAAGATAGGAGGAAATGAAAAGAGAGTAGAAGCAAAAGAAGATGTTACATGACATCAAGGACATATTTGTAAAAGCTTTTGATATGGAAGATGACAATCCTCAAGCCCCTATTCTTGAACAGTTAGTTCATATTGTGAAAAACACGAATGATGACAACATTGAATCTAATGAAAAGTTATTGCAATGGTCCAAGAGGAAATTTGAGAACAAAGTACTAGAAAAAATCTCAGGAGAGATTGCAGTAAAGCAGGTTGAACTTTCTTCTCTTGTAGAGATTTTGGAGGAAGTTGCAACTAATGTTTATTCTTTGTATAAGAAGTTATGTGATGTTGAATTATTCACAAAGGATAATCTACATGCCATAGATAAATTGCAATTAGACTTAAATTCAACTGGAAGCTCACTAAGTATAGATGCTAGCACTAGCTCCTTACATTTTACGAGATTGACTTATGCACAACGGAGGATAGCCGAGCTCATGACTGAAGATGGTCATATTAGGATCAGATTGATTACTCTCTAGACCAGCTTGATACCTCATTCGGAGGTCATTTAGAAAGAACTTTCATCTGCAAATGAATTGGTTAAGAGAAATTCTCATCTCTCCACTGCAGAAATTTTAGTAAGTCTAGCTGCCGAGCTAGAAGTCAAAATAGAGGTTATGAAGTTTGTTAAGGATAGTTGGGACACTGCATTTGCATCCACCTTACAACTTCATAAATAGTTTTTGGATAAGTATAACTTGACCCCACTTGAAATTAGTGACAAAAACAAGGGGGAATCTTATAGGACTGACAAGGATACACCATAAGGAGATCAGTACAGGTATCAATGTAAATATTTTTTTAAGGCATGTATTCTATGTAAATTTTTGTATGTATTATGATGTACATTCCTAGGGGGAGTACATTGTGTACTTAGGCAACATTTTGGATGGAACGAATCAAAAGAAATGATAAGTGTGTTTTTGCCACTAATTTCAAAGGGGGAGATTGTTAATCCCTAAGTTTTGTTGATGTTTAGTGACCAACACTTAGTCATTTACTTAGGCAATTTTTGTTGGTTATCACTGTGGCTGAGCTAAACATTAATGAATGAGAAACATTGCCGAGCAAGTTTTAGGTTTCCAAGTTACATCATGCAGAGCTGATTAGAATATTAACTGCCGAGCAAAAGAGATGTTAAGTGCCGAGAAGAATAGTTTTTGCATACATGTCAAGATTGATTCAAACTTTGATGTAAAATGTGTAGGCCGACTTGTATGAGATTTGGACTGACATTTTTATGCATTTAATATTTGTCTATTGAGTTAATTATGCATTTAATTGTTTTATACTATGCATGGCATGGAGCCAATCAGAAATTAAGAATGACTTGGGGGCATAAATAATAGATCTTGATCATTGATCTAGATCTCGTTGCCAGATCTGAAAAGACATATAAGATTGCTTCTAACCCTAGAAGATGGAGATATAGAAGAAAAAGAGATACTGAGTGTGAAAAAAGGTTTGTTGTTCATGAAAGATGAATAGTGATTTATTTTGTGAAGAAGCCTAGATCAAGAAGAATGACAGAGTAGTGAAAAGCAGAGTAAAGACATTAGATTGTGAGATGACAGAACGTATTGGAAAGAGAAGATCCATCATCAGCATCTGAGTGCATAACGAAGGATCACTACTTGAAATATTCTAACAAATGTATCAGGTGAAATCTCTTAATAGAGTGGTTCTAATAGACCATTTTAAATCTCTTAGCCAAGTGCTTACTTTACTGTAAGTTGAAATCCTTTGACAAGGTAGATTGTAATGATCTTTAGTTCTTAACCGAACAAACCTTTAACCAGGTAGATTGCATTTTGTAATCAAAATTTTGTAGCCCTAATAGGCACACTATATTGCTGCAGTAGTGAAGAGTTACATATTACATGTTGTGGATAGTATCTGATGTTAGGTTAAATTCATATATGTATGAGTACAGATTAATTGTTTTAAGTGGTTAAGTTTTAAGATCTAATTCACCCCCCCCCCCCTCTTAGTATCTTTCTTTCCCCATTATTATAATTCCAACACATTCATGTCTACATTTCTTCCTGAGATTAACTTAAACAACTATAACTATAATTAAACATCTTTGGCATGAAAATACAATTATTTTCATTACACATCATGACTAAATTTTTTCCTTCCCAGCTAATCTTTTGTTCAAGTGTGTTCACTTTATCTCAAATTTTCTATTCAATATGTGCTATCTGATTAATCCAATGCCAACAATGTTGTTGCTCATATTTTAGTTTGTTCAAGTATTGTGAGTTGGGTAACAATATTTCCTTCATGAGTAATATTATTAATTTTATTGATTAGCATGAATTGGAATCAATGTAGTATTTTTTTTATACCATATCTCTTTATATATGCAATTACTTGCATTTTTATGGTTTTCATACCATCTATTTGTATGCACATAGTTGCATCTTTTTTCCCTATTTTCAAGGTTAACTATAGTGGAACCTTCAGCTGTTCCTAATTCATAGATACCTTATCTATCATTGGGACCCATGGAGTTTCCCTGCATACAATAATTGGTATGCACTTACTTTCATTGATGTTTATCAAGTTGATCTATCTTTATTTTTCTTCATAGTGAGGATGCTGGTCTTGAAACCCTTCTTGAAATTTTGTTGGATTTATCATATATCTCAAAGAAAATATATTTTTTTAACACTCACAATCCTTAAAACATATTATAATATAACATATGTCAATAATGTTTCAATATAAATTAACTTAACTTGGTATTATGTTTGAACTACCATTTCCCTTATCGTCTAAATGAAGCACAAGAAAAGATTTAATTTTTAGAGTTTCTCTTAATGTTGGTTTAGTTTCTTATATCCTTGATGTTTCCTTTATTATGGTACATGAGTGTATACATGATTGGAAAATCAAATCAAATGTTGATTTTGTGTTTAATTCATATGTCCTACTGGATTTTTGATTATTCTCTCATATCTCTATTGCACATTAGTAATGTGATGATGATTTTACATGCTTCATTGCTTAGATTGTGAGTTATGTAGGTTGTGGACTGGCCACCCATTCACTTGCAGTGGGATGACTCATTAGTGGACTATCTATATCCATGTGATTGATGTAGCGTTGATGCAGATTTCATTAGTTGGCCTTGTCTACGGTCATTTTTGCATTAGTATGTTTATTTTTAGATGAGAGGATGAATGATGTTTATGGTACATGGTTTTTTTAATTTTGAACTCAGATCATGTGGTTTTATATTGATATAATGATATCTTGACTAATGTTTAGTAGGGAGCATATGGATTCATCTCTAACCCTCATCAATCTTATTTTAAATTTATACGAGATTCTTTAAAGTTCAATTAGTTTATGATGCAAATATCTAGTCCTTGTAGATATTTTTTTCTTTCTCTTCTTTGATTTAGGTGACATATCATGGAACATTCAAAAGGCACAATCCAATTCTCTCAACTCTATCAAATATGAATGTACAAGTTTGACCTATGCATCCAAACACACGCTATGGTTACCAAAGACTACTTGAAAACTTGGATTCAACAAAAATTGAATACAATCAAATTGTATTGTAAAGATGTAGTTAAAAGTCATTATAAAAATTTGGGTTTAATACCCATTGATATAAATTTATTCCTTCCTTGGTTATATTTATTTAGTTACGATAAACCAAGGTATCCTACATTTATTTAGTTAGGAGATTGTGTGGAATCCCTACATGTATCTTGTCCTCTATTCTAAATAGGAGGACATGTCATTTCTTTTAATTCCTTTATTAAGGAAATTATCTTATCCTTCTTAAGAGGATATTGAAACTTTGCACACACCTATTATGGATGTTGGTATTCATAGATTTGTGAGTTACTTAGTAACTCTTATCCTCATCTCTATTTATGAGATGATCCTCTCTCATTTCTCATTGGTTATTGTAATATCTCTCTCTCTCTCTCTCTCTCTCTCTCTCTCTCTCTCTCTCTCTCTCTCTCTCTCTCTCTCTCTCTCTCTCTCTCTCTCTCTCTCTCACATGATTCTCCTCATTCATAATATAAAAAGGGTTTTTTTATTTGTGTTTCCCCTTTTAAAACTTCTTGTATCCTTGTTGGCTCTTTTGGTGTATGATCATATATCTTATTTTCTCTTGGTAAATATTTTCTAATTAATATCTCTCTCTTGGATTATAATTTACATTCCTTTCTCTTAAATTCTTTTCTTTCATCAATGTCTAAATTATTTTTGGAGATTCATCGGGTTCATATATGAGAACATCTAATATTATCAAGGAAAAAATAAACTATCTATTCTTTTTATACGGGTTGATATAAATATTAATAATCCCTTTCTAGAAATTATTAGTACTAAAGTAAAAGATATTATTTGTCATCAAACTCTAGATTATAAATACATCCTTTTTTATGTATAGAATGTCATTGTTACAAATATCTCTTTTTGGTCTATCTGCAACTTAAATCATATAAACCCTACATAAATTCTATACAAGAGAAAATAATAGTTAAGAAAAAAATTTAAAAGGAGAATTAAGAATCTATTTATGGTCAATGTTAATGGATTTATAGGGCCTCTATGAATGATAAAGATCAACATGTCCTCTAAATCCTAGAGTACCAATTTAGATGTTGAAAAAAGAAAAACAAAAAGTTTTCTATTCAAGGGGAAAGAAATACCAAATTTTAGGATGATCGAGATGAAAACTATGAAAAGATGATAGAAAAGAAAGGAATTGGTCTAAAAAGGAAGGATCAATAAACACATAGTAAATGTACGAGAAAATGTTTTTTTTGACAAGAAACAACATGATACAACTCATGATCTACTCTTTAGGACATTTTTGATGTACTTGATGCCATTATTAATGTCCACCATGATCTATTTTAACTATGAAAGTCTATTTTTTATTCTAGAAAACTCTTTCTATTTCTAGTAACTATCTATCAAAAATCAAATCTCAAATGAATTGTCTTACCTTTGGGAAACCTGAACATGTGTCTAAATTCCTCGCTTGGACATTGAAGAAAAAAAATTATTTCTAGTTGTATCTATATCATAAATTGATATAACAATATTTTAAAAGGGAAAAATAATAATTCAGCATAGGACACGGATATAAAATGAAGAGTGAAAATAGAGGAGACAAGAGGCATGACATTGATAAACAATAAAATATTTCTTTTTGTCATCTAGATAATAACTCAAGACATAATTTTGTTTTAAAAAGGACCGTTCAACTCAGGATATGGATATTAAATAAAGTAAGAATAAAAATAGAGGAGATAAGACACACTCATAGTAAGTCATAATATTGACCATAATAAATCTAAATAATTCAAAAAACACATATTCAATTTTGTTCTTCTCAATCTAGTAGATTAATTCATTCCTCAACAATTTAAATTATAATAATTCCTTAGGTTTTAAGAGCGATATTAGTCATCCTAGATAGAATGTTATTAGAAGACTAAATAAATATCTCAAACATTTTATATTACCAATTTAAAAAATTAAGCTTCTCAAAGATTATATAGAAGTATTCAGTTGTAACTTTGTTAGATATTGGAAAGATTGTACACAAAGTCTATTTGGGAGTCTATTATATGCTTTAGATTCTATATATATTTTCTTAAAAATTTCATGTCATCTATAGGTCTCTCTTTAGGAAAAGTTCTCCTATTTCTCTATTTCAATGTTCTCACTATTGAGTTTTATGTTTACAAAGATCTAATACGCATGGTTGAAATTTTGGATATCATGCTTTTTCAAAGATATTATTTTGTTCATTATTATTGTATATTACTCCAACAAGTTGTGCCAGCTATTAAAATGTGGGGACTTCCTATTATTCCTAAAGCTATTTTTTTCATCTTCAAGTTATTAATTAACTTAAGTTGAAGGATATTGTTCATAGAAATACCTTTTTCACTTCAAATAAAGTTAGTGATTGTTAGAATTCTAAAAATTTTCAGCTTTGTTCCTTCATTGTCTTGATAACTTATATTTTAATCATTAGCCCATATGTTTTTATTAGGAAGGATATTTTAATCCTTAAAATATTCAATTTACATTCTTATTAATGTGGTTGATAAATATAATTTTGGAATAAACATCATAATTTTCTAATAGGAAGGTGAACTTTATCATGATGTAGTTCTATATAATTTTATTCCATAAAACAAGTTGGAAAAAAATAAAAAATCTAATTAGAAATTCTTCTTTATGTGATAATACTCTTCAAAGAGTAATAAATACTTTTTCAAAGATTAGAGGAATATAAGATCATATTCAATGACATGGATTTAATAAGGATATATTAAATTTACATTTTAAACTCTCTGATGAGTTAGAAACAAATAAGCTTTAGGAAGACATTATGATACCATGCTAAATATTTATAAGTTGGAGAATATAAATTTTAATTTCTCTAATTAGTATATTATGACATTAAAAATGCTAGCTCTTTTAAGGATATCCAATAATAAGAGGGTGGGTCTAGGAATTAATTTCATTAATATTCAATTAGAATTTAAATTTATCTTTCAAGAGTTGTTCAAAGACCCCACTCAATTTTTTTAGATAATGTATAATTTTGAATTGTATCTTATAGTTATCTTCACTCATTAATGTCTTTTTCAATTAACTATAACATGTTATTATAATAATGTCAGGGGAAAAAGGCATTTTTGGCGATTTTTGATAGTAATGGTATTATTACTATTTATGCTACCCAGAGATACGCTAGATCTGTCAGTACGGAGCCAGATTTCAAAAATCCCCAAAACAGGCAGGATGGGTATAAACCGTTTTTGAAAAGGATTTGAGGAAAAGACAGGTTTTTTATGGCATGCAAAGACAGTAGCCTCCGCAAAAATATTCAGAAGAGTGTTGAACAGACCGATGATATGGGGGGTAATGTGCTTCGTATCGAGCCAGATTACATTGATGATGTCTTTTCCTCGGACCCGCTGGTTACCCACTATTGCAAGGAGTCTAGTATCTGGGGCTTCATGGAACGTATGAAGGGCAGCCATGATGAAAGATTATCCAAATAGTTTGTTTCCTCATGGAATAACAGGAATGTCTCCGTGGGAGGCATTCATTTTCAGCTCAACGAGGAGGTCATTGCTGAGGCTACGGGGCTTCCAATGGTTGGAAGAAAATACAAGAAAATGAGCCGGACTGCAGATCCTACAGGCCTTAAACAATTTTTCAAAGATGGGGAGATGGCGGTTAGGAAGCAGGGGGGTTTCAACAGAGAAGAATTACCAGACTTCTAGCCCAAAATCTGCCTCATCATCATGAAATACTTCACTCTTGAAGGTAAGTTCACGGTGTTCTACAATTATCACCTTCCATTCCTGAATCACATTAGGAATAAAGACTTAATATCCATTCCTTTTTATCTGTTACACTTTATTGAAAGCAATATTAGTAATATCAAAAGCAACCTGGACAGAGTTATCCTCCACCAAGGCCTCCTTCTTTGTCTTTACCAGTTTCATAAAGCCATTTGCACGGCCCCCCAACCCCCTCTGATCATTCAGATGATGTCCCAGGATACGGCTACTGGTAAAGCAGACAAGACCTCCAACTCCTCCTCTAGGTCCATTCGGATTACCCAAGATATTGAGAAATCTGAGAAAAAATCCTGCAAAAAAAGTGCTAAGAATCCCACTCATACACAGGAGGATTTGGTTGACTCTTATGTTTCTGACTCTGTGGGTTGCTTGGATATGAAAGAGGCAGAGAATACACCCGAGACAGAGTGTAAGCCTAAAAAATAGAAGATAACTGAAACCCTGGTTAATCTTGAAGTGGACCTAAGCGGGACTGGCCGGAGATGATCTAACAGGATTGGTAAAGAGCAATGTAAACTCAAGATGCTAGAGACGGCCTCCAGAGAGCTCTCCCCATCTGAAAATGCCTCCCATTCCACCGATTCTAGAAAGATGTCTTCGGAAGGATATATGAGCCCAACTGATAATACCCCTCTGACCAACCCTAAGAGTGCTAAGAGCCCTACCCCACCCCAAAGTCCCAAATGTGACCCCCAGAATAAACCCCTCTCACCTGTTTTGGAGGAGAAAAGTAACTTCGCGAGCACCCTTAAGAGCAAGTTTGTGAAGATTGATATGGAAATAGCAGAGATCAAAAAAGGAATGCAGGACCTGGTGGACCTCTACAAGAGGACCAATAAATCTGCCTTGAAAGTTATGCACGCCTCCGTGTTAACTCTTTGTAATGTGCAGGGGAAGCTGTCTAACGGAAATCTGGAAGCTAATGCTGAAAACAGAGAACTATTTCTATTCCTCCAGGAGGAGTGGGCGAGATCCCTGCTGTCCAATCAGCTGGGAGGGAAGAATTAGCTCTTTGGTCTATGGTGTGTTATTTTTTGGATGGGATGGTCCCTCGGTTCCCCTGCTCTATTTTGAGGGGTGTTGTTAAGTTTAGTTTTAGTATTTGGACAAGCCGTGCGTGGCTCCATAACACTATTTTTGATGCTGTTGTTGATAATAGCTACTTTGGTTATTTATGTTTAAGAAAAACTGATACGTATGTTTTTGATAGAGGCAAAACTTTAAATTCCTGTGCTAACAGTCAAATCTGCTTCAAGCTTTGGCTAGGGCCATTAACATGCTGTTAATGTGCTTCTAGTCCCCTGTTCCACGGGCCAGCACCCTCTTGCTTCTTTTATCTATCAAAAAAATGTTATTATAATAAAAATAATAAATCTATATGCTTGAGAGGTTTTCATATCAAATTATTTAAAGGTTGTGGGATATAAATTAGGATGATATTTTTTAGGCATGAAAAAAAATATGGTTGTAAATGTTTCTAGCACTAAAAGAGATGAAATTTTAGAATAATATTTGACTGATAAATGATTGGAAACTATAGAAAGAGTCATCTAGAATTTATGTAGGAAATAGAGAAGTTTAAAAGACATATCAAAATTTTAGATTCTTTATAGAGTTTTAGTGTGGATTGGTTGTGATGCGAATGTGGTTTTTGTTGTTATTAATAGTTTTCATTGATGTCAACATATCGACCTAGTATATAATTGCCACACATGAATAAATGTCAACAATGCAAGTGTGAAAAAACAAAAAGATGAGCGGGAACCAGAGCGGTGTGTGCGGAGGCGGAACTAGGGTTTGCAGCAAAAATGGAGAAGGGCAGGATGGAGAGGGAGGGGAAGGAGGCCGCGAGGATGATGGTAGGAAGGTTGTTACGGCTGCTGACCACAAAACTTTCTCTGGGCAGGTTCTGATTTGGACTCTATTTCTTGGGAGAAAGGATGCAGATGCTGAGACTCTGGGTGCCCCTTTTTCCCGTGGGGGATCTCTGCACATCTTCAACGCTGTTGGAGGCTAGTCTTTGGGGTGCTTCCCCTTTCTCCCAGAGCCTAAAAAGGTTGGGAAACATGATCTGTTCTATTTTTTCTGCCTGTTTTTTGATAGAGGGATTTGCTCTCATATGGGAGAGCCTCTCTGGTTTTCTTTTTTTTAAATGCTTTGTTGGGGGTTTGAGAATGCTTTTCCTTGGACTCCTTTTGGTCGGCCATGTGCTTGCCTCGGTGGTGGTGTGGTCTTTCTCTTGGAGGGGGCCTATTCTCGTGGCTTTGTGGAGACTCTTTCAGAGGATCTACCCTGTTCTCCTTTTTTCCCTTCGTGCGGGGGAAGGTTTTTGGGGTTCTCTCTGATGGATGTTGGTTCTTCCTTTATGATTTTGGACCTATTGGGTATATGGGTTCAGACTCTCTTGGTGCAGGGGAATAGTTATTTTCCTAGCTGGGGTTTTCTCCTCCTCTCCATTTCTGTAGAGATCTTTTTTGATGCTCTATGGCATGACGTCTTGAGGATTGTCCTACCTCTTGCTGCTCTAGGGTGGAGAGGCTCTCACTTTCCTCTAATGCCCAGCTTGGGTGTTGGCTCTTTTGGTGGTGCTCTGAGAGCTATGGGCCTTCCCACTACTCGTGTTGGGAGATGGACCAGGGTTTTGCAGCTTTTGAAGGTTACTCTCCTTCTACCTTCCATTCTGCTTCCTATTGAGCTGGAAGCTTCTTTTGCAATGGAAACTCAGCCTTTTGAGGTGGCTCTCTGCTGGATAAACAGGTTGGTGAAGATGGATGTTCTTCTTGTGAAGGAGAGGTGGAAGCCACCTATGGTGATTGATGAGTCTCCTATCGAGGTGGAGATTGTGTTCATGAACTTGGAGGTGGAGGAGACTTCTATTGAGGTGGAGATTTCTTGGGCTACCTCTTCTGGCCGTACTAATGGTAAGAATTGTTCCAATTTTAGCCATGTTACTTGGATATTTTTACTTTATGCTCCTATAAAGGTAGCCCCTTTTTCTATTGAGGTGGACAAGGGTTTGTAGTGGGTTGGAATATCTTTGTTAGCGTTCTGCTTCATTGGAGGAGCAGTGATATCTAGACCTTCATTTGTGACAGAGTTAGATGGACAGGCTATTTGTGGCCTGTGCTTGCTTCTTTGGTTTTATGGTGATGAAGGTGTCCCTCTCTTTTAGTTTTCTTTCTTCTTGTGATCAGGTGATTGCTG
>MU226527.1:136612-146826 GCA_018584345.1 Thuja plicata | reverse complement strand
AAGCTACAGTTAGATTTGAGATCAACTGGTAATACTTTAGGTAAAGATACTACCTCCAGTTCTTTACATTTTAATAAGTTGATAAATGCACAAAGGAGAATAGCCAAGCTTATGGCTGAAGATGGTCACATAAGGGCCAAGTTGATAACTATACATACAAGCTTGTTACCTCATTTAGAGGTAATACACAAGGAACTTTCAAAAGCGAAGGAGTTATCACCAAGCAGTGCAAATCTATCCACTGCAGAAATTTTAGTTAGTCTAGTTGCCAAGCTAGAAATTAAACTAGAAGTTATGAAGGTTGAAAAGGACAGCTGTGATACAACACTTGAATCCACCCTACAGCTTCATAAGCAATTTTAGGATAAGTATAACTTCACCAGCAATCAGTGACAAGAACAAGGGGGATGCTAGTAAGGAAGTTAGTACTACTGAAGGAGGAAGCTAGTATAGAAGTTAGTAAGGAGATATGAAAGGATACATCAATACAACAAAGGTACACTTGTATATAATTTTTGAAGGCATTGTAAATTTTTGTATAAGTATATTCCTAGGGGGAGTACTTAGTGTACTTAGGCAATACTTTTGATGAAATGTACAGAAGTAATGATAAGTGTTTTTGCCACTAATATCAAAGGGGGAGATTGTTAATCTCTAAGATCTGTTGCTGATTAGTGACCCACACTTAGTCATTTCATTAGGCAATTTTAGTTGGCTATCACTATGGCTGAGTTAAAACTATACAAGGTCAAGCAACATTGCCGAGCAGTTTTTCAGTGTGCCTAGTTACATTGTCGATCCGAGTTACATTGCCAAGCCGAGTAGTAACAGGGTTGTTAAATGCTGAGCAAGATAGTTTTTGTATACCTATGAGGAATGATACAAAATTCAAGGACAAGTGATCCAACTGATTTGTATAATATTTTTGGGCTGACTAATGTACGAATTTAATATTCTCATACAGAGTTAGTTATGCATTTAATTGTTTTCTCTTATGCATTACTCATTGTATACATTAATTGTAATACCATCATGGTATAGGTATTGGATCTTGATCATTGATCTAGATCTCACTGTCAGATATGTATAGATATATTAGATTGCTTCAAAACCCTATTTTTGTAGTAAGGAGGTATGTGCAAGAGGCAGAAGAGTAATTTTCAAGTGACTACATTTTGAAGTGAAATGCACAGAGGGTTATTTTGTTCAGAAGAAGAGATCAAGTAGAGAATAACTCAGTGAACAACAGAGTAAAGATATATTAGATTATAAGATCAGAAGAGATACTAAAAAGAGATTTGTCATCAGCATCACAATGCATATCAAAGGATCAATACTTGAGACTTTCTAATCATTGTATCAGGTGAAAATATCTTAACAGAGTGGTTTTAGCAGGCCTTTATTTATCTCTTAACAAAGTGCTTACTTCATTTTAAGTTTAAATCCTTTAATAGGGTAGATTGTAATGATCTGAAGCTCTTAACCAGGAAGACCTCTAATAGGGTAGATTACATTTTGTAATCAAACATTGTAACCTTAACAGGTACACTTTATTATTGCAATATTGGAGACTTTTGTGGGTGTCATCCCCACCCCAATTTTACCTATTTGGGTTTCTAGGTTACCAAATTATTGTGTAATGTGTTATCTATTTCATGATGTGGATGCTATCTAAGATTACATTAGATTCATTTATGTATGGATGTGGATCAGTTTGTTTTAAGTGTTTATATTTGAAGATCTGATTTACCCCCACCCCCTCTCAGTATCTTTCTTTCCCATTATTGTATTTCTAACAATGTGTTGCCCACAGGATCATTAACAACAAATCAATTGAGAGAGAATCATGAATACAACTACATGGTCATAGAGCTTTCTTCCTCACTCTCTGATGCTTAGTTTGAAGATGTCAAGGATTGCAAAACTGCAAAGAAGATGTGGGACAAACTGAAGCTTGTATATGGAGGTGATACAAATGTTCTGAGAGCCAAGGAAGAAAGCCGTAGTGGAAAATTTGATGATCTCAGAATGAAAGAGGGAGAAAGCATCACATAGTACAACACAAGAATAAAAGAAGTAGTCAATTCTATGTGAGGAGTTGGAGGTATACTTGAAGAAGAGGTATACATTGAGAAACCAGAAGGGTTTGTCGATCCAGAAAAGAGAAACATGGTATGTAGACAACACAAATCCTTGTATGGATTGAAACAAGCTCCTAGAGCCTAGTATGAATGAATTCATTCCTATCTAATAAGTATTGGATTTTTAAGGACTAGTGAAAAAAGTAATCTTTATTTGAAGGAAGATACTAATGCTAACACTTTGATTGCTGAAATATTTGTTGATGACATCATATTTGGAGGCAATGATATGCTATGAAAATCATTTGCTAATGAGATAAGCAAAGAGATTGAGATGTCTATGTTTGGAGAGATCAAGTTCTTTCTTGGTCTACAGATCATTCAACAAAGTGAAAGTATTTTAATTACATAGTCCAAATACATCAAAGAGGTCCTAAAAATATTCAAGATGGAAGATTCCAAACTAGTTGGAACACTAATGACAGTGATTTATTTAGTGGCTAATATTCACCAATTGGCTAATTTTTGAAATTTGAGTATCCAATTTTGGCTAATAATTCAAGATTTAAGGCAACCTAAATTGCCAAACTTTTACAAAATTTTATTTTAGAAATATTTAAATCACCAAATAATTTATTTTATTAAAAATTTGAACTCAAATATTCGCCTAATATTTGATAGATGGTTAGATTCAATTTGCCAAAATTTTATCAGTTATTATAGAAATCTAAATTAATTCACCAATAATATATCATAACTATAAGTTATAGTAGGGTTTTGTCACCAATATTAGTTGTTATTATTGATTTAAAATATAATATAGTGATCTTCATTATATTCCACGAGGCAAAAATGTTACTATCTTATTTGTAACACTTATCGGGGCTAAGATTTCCTTTGGATTGTTGATAAATTAATGACAATTTCAAAGAAATTTTGGGTCCTATTATAATAATAAAAATAATGATACATTTATCTCACCCAATACAATGAGGATTATTTGATTATATTTTAAATAAATGTTAGCAACTAGAAACTATAGAGTTCCTTTAAACCCATCAAATATGTTCATAGTTAGCCTATTAATTTTCTATAAGAACTCTTTTTTCTTTAAATAAATTTATTTTCCATGATCATTAAGGAAATTTTGGCTATTGCTTGAGATTCGCCAATATTATCTACAAATAAATTGTGATTAAAAAATATTCACCAATACAAATAATTTTTTTTCCCAAAAAATTGAGAGATTCGCCAATAGGAATTTTTTTTTTTTTCTAAATGAAAGATTCGCCAAGATTTTATATATTTTTCTAGAGGGGGGTTTCTTAAAGTTATCCCTGACTGATGGCTACTAGATTTAAGTTAACAAAGGAGGACAAGACAGTAGAGGTAAATCAAACTTTGTACAGATCAATGATTGGAAAACTTATGTATGTTGTACACACTAGACCAGATATTGTACATGCAATAGGAATTATTGCTAGATTTTCTGCAAACCCCAGGGAATCACATATGACTGCTATGAAAATAATTTTAAGATATCTAAAGAATACTAAGGAATTTGGCTTATGGTATAGAAGAGAAGGCAAAATTTAACTTAAGGTGTTTACCGACACTGATTAGGCTGGAAATATTGATGATCAGAAGAGCACAACTGGAGGAGCATTCTTTATGGGTGAAAAACTTGTCACATGGATTAGCAAGAAGAAAGGATGCATCTCTCAATCTACTGTAGAAGCAAATTATGTTTATTAGAACAACTACAAATTGCTCAAATATTGCATGGATCAAATAGTTACTAGAAGGTATGCATATGAAAATCTTAGAACCAACAATTATCTATTGTGATAACACCAATGCAATAAACATTTCCAAGAATCCAGTCATGCATGCAAAGAATAAACACATTGCCATCAAGTATCATTATTTGAGAGAACAAGTTCACGAAAAAGAGGTGATACTTGAGTATGTGCAATCAAAAGAACAATTAGCTGATATCTTCACCAAGCCACTACCCAGGGATACATTTGAGTAGTTGAGAAAGAGACTAGGGGTCAAACCCTTGTCTACCAGTTAGTAAATTGACTGGAGGCTGCATCAGCCTACATATTATTAGAATATAATTAATTTTGATGCAAGCAAAGAGATTAACTTCAAAGATACATCTATATACAGACAGATATATATCAGAACTGAGCACCAGAGAATTTTGTTGTATTGCTAATGGATACGGGGAATTCAAGGAATATATTATGGATGGAAAAAAATGATTGTTTGACATGAATGTAAGATATTTATAAAATATTTGTTTGGAATTATTGTCAAAGGGGGAGAGATTATCCATATTATTACATCTTTCTGGAAAGAGAGAAAGGTTATCCATTATCAAATTACTCCAACAGGGAGAGATTATATCCTCAGGGAGAGAAATTGTATAGAAAGTTTACACAAAGGGAGAGTTGTTGACAAGAGAAAAAGACATCACAAAAGAGAGAACAGTAAAAGGAGAAAAATTAACACAAGAAGAGGAATCAACAAATCAGAAGACAAAGAGCTGCAAGAATCAAATCTAAGCTAAAACAAAGCTTACCGAAGATCAAACATTTATCGGTTATAAAAAAAAAAAATATTGGTAGTTTGATGAATCTCAATTGTTGTATTTCATATTGTATTAGAAATAGTATAGTGTGATAATATAGTGTGTTTTCATCAATGCCAAAGGGAGAGATTGATGACATATAATTGATTGAATGTTTGATAATGTTAAGTTGAAGATAATGCAAGGCATTAAATTAGTTAATGGTTTTTAGTGTCATTGATGTCAACTTGATATCATCTGTATGGTCATGTACATAATGCCAAAGACTTCGGAGAATCAATGGAACAAAGGTTATGCTTTTAGCAATGCATAAAAGTCAAGTATTCACTAAGTGATGGACAACACCGATATAATGCACACCATTGGTAAAAGAAAAGAAGAAAAGTCACAGT
Source organism: Thuja plicata (assembly GCA_018584345.1). Lineage (NCBI taxonomy): Eukaryota > Viridiplantae > Streptophyta > Pinopsida > Cupressales > Cupressaceae > Thuja > Thuja plicata. The sequence continues at coordinate 141,754 of MU226527.1, read as the reverse complement.
GATACCCAACGAGCAGAAGACAGTGTTGCCCGATGAAGAAAAACTACAAGATTCTTGACGAGCTGAAAATAGAGTTGCCCGATGAGTAAAAATCCAATGATGCTTGACAGATGGAGATCCTGGAGCTAACTGGAATAACACTGATGGAACTGTCAGTTGTCACCGAGGACTAACTGTAGAGTTGACTGACGGAATAGAGAGTTCAGAAAAATGACAAAATATCTAGCTGGCAAGAGCTAAAGATAGACTTAACTGGTTGTTTTGTTTATTTTATTCAACCAGAGTTAAGTGATTGATTTAAATATTATTTGTACAGTTGGCAAGAAGATAACTATGAGATAAATCAGGAGTTATTCTTTAAATCAAATTGGCTGGATTGTTTTTCACGCCAAGAACCAAGAATCAAGAAACAGTGAATATCATGTTTATATAAGAGACAAACTTAATTCATTTATGAAGGGGATTAAGGGGAGTGAATAGAAAGAGGATGCTAAAGAGAAACTAATGAAGAATATCTTCATACAGTCCTGATCAATCAAGTTGAAGGAGAGCTAAAGAATTTTGCAGACACCAACAAACAATGAATCACAACATCACAGAGCAGAAAGTGTGGAGCACAAAGAATTGAATTGATACATTGATCAGAGAGGTAATGTACTTAAATAGATCTGAAAATCTAAAATTCAAAGTTGCATCATGAACAGGTCATAGTGTTTCAGTTTAACCATTGAAGCATCAAGTCTCTTAACAGAGCAGGACTTAACAGTCTTCTATATATTAAGCTACATCCCAAGGAGTACCAAAAAGGTTGATTCATGAGAGTAGCATTGGACTTTCCTGATACCTATTGATAGTCTAAGAAGGAGGATGGTTCAAGGATGGTAGCAATAGATGCCTGATACTAAGTGACAGCCTCTATGTATAAAATCCTCTAATAAGGTCAAACTTAATATAGTGTTTATAACCTTTGACATGGTTGGCTTCTAACAGGGCTCACTTTAGAAGAGTGAAAATTTGGGGTACCGGTCCCAGTGGTTTTTCCCTTAACAGGGTTTCCACATTAAAAATTCATGTGTTACATGTGTATGATTTATTTCTTTATTATTTTGTATCTGACATAGTTAACACAGGGTTGATCAGTATACTCTTCTTATTTACTGAGTTTTGGTAAATAGTTATACTACTTATCGGTAATCAAGGAGAATAAGGACAAACAAGGAAAACTGATAGACTATTAAATCATTATTATTATTTCATGGCATGCATCTTGTAGGGACATAATAATCTAAGGTTTATTGATTAGTGGTTAAAGTTTGAAGGAAAATTTTTTGAGGCCACTGATTCACCCCCTCCCCTCTCAGTTATTACTAACATGACCTATGTTATGAGAGGTTTAGCAAGACTAACTATACTAGATAGTATAATTTGGAAAATGTGTTAAGAAGAGAATTAGACAAAAGAATCATTCAAAGGAAAGGAACAAACTTATATTTTAATTTATTGGATCTTGTGCATACAGATGTATGTGGTCCAGTAAGAATAAGGACCTTATAAGGTGAGAAATATTTCATGCTTTTGGTTGATGATTATTCAAGATTTACATGGGTTTTATTCTTAATAGAAAAATCAACGGCATTAGAAAAGTTTATTAAGATACCCAAGGCAAGAGTTGAAAATGAAAGTGTAGAAAAATCAAATATTTGAGGTTTGAAAGAGGAGGATGATTTATGTCTGGTGAATTTCACAATTTTTGTGAGAAACATGGCATTAAAAGACAATTATCTTTCCTAACAACACCATATCAGAGTGGTGTGGTAGAAAGGATGAATCATAGAGTTCAAGAGGCAGCCAAAATTGTTACCCAAATTTTTTACATGCGAGATAGTAATCAAGAAACAATAAAAAATTGTATGAAGGTAGATATTTCTAACATTACTATTCAGCTAATGCAGATGAATACATTGCTTATACATTCATATTATTAGATTTAATTTTACTCTAAGTATTGATCATATTTACACTTTTAAATTTATAATTGATCATTACATTCTGCATTCAAACTGAATGTAATAGACAAGTCTTCCTTTAACGTTACATCTTTCATATTAAATTTTTTTAGGACATATGTAGACAAGAAGTAAGAGAGAAGCATGATGAGGTTTAGGGGTCCATGAATTGCCTTTAAGAGGTCTTCTGCATTCTAGAGCTAATCGGCTGAATAATCTAAGCCTTCATGCCTTTAGCTTTGTTTCTGTTTATCCCGCATCCTAGGTCTTCTGTTGGTCCTGTATCCTGCATCATGGAGGAAAATATGTTAGATCCAAATTGGATCTAACAAGTACATGAATACCTAAAAAACATCATAAATCAATCAAGATTCAAGAATTGTATAGTTACAAATAACATCAATGTAATGGAAATAGATGCATCTATATTAATAGAATAATAGCATCAAAGAGAAATAACTTTATGAAATCCTTCACTATATCTAGAAAATGCAATGAAAAAAGAGAACCATGATTGGTCACATTATCCTAAATTACTATAGTTTTGGGTGATCATTACTTTGATTATCCAGACACTATAGGAATCCAAAACAATGTAACAATCTATTATCTCCTTTTCCATAACAAGTTTCATGAAAACAATATTATATTGCAAAAGTGAAATAGTTGTGGAAATGAATTGTTCAAACTTGCTGAAAATAGATAATAGAGGTAATGTTGTTTGTGAGTGTCACGAGCCCATGCTCGAACTTCACAAAAATATGCTTGAAGGTTTAAACTAAGCAAGCAATGACAACAATCAAAACTAGGTGCCAGACAAATTATGTATTGATATGCAGAATTTAATATTGATGTGCAAGAAAATGATTAAACTTTAGTGATGTCAAATCTGACTTATCTGAAATGTAAATGTAGTTTTTTTAAAAATGTAATGTGCGTGATCAAATGATAATGTTTTCTAAAGATATAAAAGATATATGTCATTGTGATCTAATGCCAAATTGTAGATATCAGAAGAGTAAAAACAATATTATCAAATGCTCTTATGAATTTAGATGACAAAGGAAAAATATGTTCAAGTGTAGTGCATAAGGATGGATCAAATGAAGAGTACAATAATGTTGTTATAAAGTAACATGCATATGTAGAAGGAGCTAAATGGTATCTATTTTACAATCAAAATATGCATATATAGAATAAAATGGATATCAATGTTGTTGTATAAGTTATCAAACAGGGAAAGGAGTGATCATGTGCAAAAGGAGGATAGACAACTATATTATTCAAGTGTAATATGCATATCCATAATGATCAAATGACAGTGCATATACTAGAATGAAAGGTAAATAACAATGTTGTTATGATGTATGTTCAATGACAATGCATGATCAAGAGTGAAAAGAAAACAACAATGTCATTATTAAATAGAGGTTATGAATATATTGAAACCAAATAGAAGTACTGTTATCAAAGAAGTTTGCATGTTCAATAATAGTGTAAAAATCAATATGGAAATATATAACAACATCGGGGGAGGATATGCATCTTGAATTTGGAGCTCTCTATTTCTAGGAATGTTATTCATGGGTGTCATGAGTCCGTGCACAAACCCCATGAATAACTCTTTCACTGGAAGGTGGTAACTATGTGTAAAGGTAATTCTTTTCATCATTTTGCAGAGTGAGCTCATACAAAGTAAAGAAGGACAACATTTAACAAAGATGCATACATCCAGTAGCAATGTTAAAAGCCTATAATGGTGACACTATACAATAGATAGTGACTCATTTTCAACAAAGACTGATGCAATCCAAGCATGAGATATCACTATCGAAAGAGGAACATAGGAGGACAACGTAGCTAAAACTAAAGACAATATATAGACAGAACTGTATGTTTCCCAGTTTGAAAGAGATGCTAAAGTTTCTACATATTTTAATGACTTTCAAACATGGTGGTATAATCATTTAAAACCACAGTCAAAGACAAATCCAAAAGTATAAATACAGTGGAAGTTGAGTTCATATCTTAATCATAATAGATAGTGAGTAGCATGGTTCTAGCAGATGGTAATCATATACACAAGTTGAGAAAACCCCCAACAACATGCACGGTGAAGAAAAAAAAAAAATATAGAACCCATATTACTAGTAGATAGAAATAAACAACACATAAATCAATTCAACAAAGCAGCAACTGGAGTAAGCTTGAGTGTGCAAAAATTGTGAAATACAATAATATATTCAACTAAAAATGCAAAGAGAAGAGAAATAACTTATCGCTAAATTCATATACAGAGACGTGGTGGTTTTGAATCTGAATGCATGGAGAGATGCCTAGATAGCCCCGTATTTTATGGCATGAGACTCCAGTCCATTCAAAGAAAGCTTGTAGTATAGAAAGAAGCCTGAGCCCTCTATTTTAAACTGTTAAATTCAAATGCTACATGCAGTTCGAGTCCATCACAAGAAAAAGACTTAGTTTAAAAGCCCGCAACATTATGAGGAGCCTAAGCTCTTTATAAACAACAAGTGAGTTCAAGTTAAGTAAATTTGACTCTAGTCAGGAGTCCATAGCTTTGTTTCTCACTCCCAGCAGAACCCGAGCTCTTCATTACATTACTCACTTCTAAATGGAGCTTGAGTTTGTTAGGATTGGATAATACTAAGGCGGGGTGAATCAATTTTATAAAAGTTAATTAAATTCTTCAACCACTTGAACATTAACCATACAATTGCAGTAAAGGAAATAACATAAAAAAATAACACATAACTCATAACACCATGATTTTTTTACGAGGAAACCCTAGCCAAGGGAAAACCCTGGTGGGGATGATACCCACAAGCATGCACTAAAATAAATGACAACCAAAAAGAGAATCACATTACCCAAATTGATCACTTGCGAACAATCTCTCCCTTTGGAATTGATGGAAACACTTAACAAAAGAAGGTACTAAGTGTTCCAACAAAACAAAACTGTCTCCACTTCTTCTCCTCATCTTTTTCATTTTCTTTTCTTTATATATATATATATATATATATTTCTCTCTTCTCTTCTTCATTTATTTATTTTTGTTCTCTCTTCTCTTCTCTCCCTTTGAAACCAATGACAAAGGTGCATACAAATAAGTATC
>MU226527.1:104588-136512 GCA_018584345.1 Thuja plicata | reverse complement strand
CTTCTTGATCACAAGTTTTAGAATGTCTTGGAAGGAATTTTCCAAAATCTTCACTTCAGAGCTCCATGTCTTAAACAAAATCTGACTTATATGAATCAATCCATTCAATGCAAAAGATGTAGTTTCAGCATTCTTTAAGTCTGTGGGTAAGCCTTTAGCCAATGAATCTGCATTCTTTTCTAAATCTGTCAGATGTACCTCAAGCATTGATAGCTTCAAATTAATGAAGCTCCTTAGTAAATTTAATCTATTCAGTACTCTATCCTTCTCATTCTCCAATACACTGATATTAGCCAATATCTTTGTCACTTTTGTGTCTTACTCTGTAGTGGTCTGTGAAGATGTTTCACAACCATCCATTAACCTTTTTAAAGTTTCCCTTTCCTTGGAAATAATATCTTCAACATTCTGAATGTGTCTGATAGGATTCATGCTATAACCAAATAGCTTTCTCCCATATGTAATGCGGTTCTTTGCATTTATCAGATAAGTTTTCACAACTCCTAAATCCCATGAGATGGACTTGCATAATTTTATCAACTTCTTCTCTTCATATGTTTTCTCTTCTTTCTCCTCTGTAATCTTCAACAAATTTTCAAAATGGCCATCAAACTCATCAAGTGTGACTTTCAAGTTTTCAATATCATCTTTGTTCTGGAATACTAAGGGTACTAGAAGCAATTTATTCACAATATCAATAGCTCTTGAAATCACCTTTGTTTTCTTATCTCCTTTCTGTACTGATTTCTCCTTTGCTTTGTTTAGTACGATGAATGCCATTTTCACCAGTTCATCTTCATCCATGTTATCAACATTTACATTACTACTTGCCAACAATAAGCTAGATGGTAAAGTTACCTCTTCCTTCTCATCTTCTTTTTTCTCAGTCTTCTATCCTTCATCCTCTTTCTACTCATCTTCCTTATTCTCCTCTTCCTTCTCAGGTTCATCAGCAATAGAAGTGTCCATGGTTCTTGCAAAAAGGGTCCTTCTCATCTTGTGAGGGGTCTAGTGTTACTGCCACACCAGAAACATAGAAATCTGTAGCAGTGTCTTCTTTACTCTCTTCATCATTAGTCTTTGTGTCCTTTGTGCTGTCATCCATTCCAAATTATGTAGGTAAATCTATGTTAGGAGGTTGGAGCTTGACAACAGTAGCTCTCAACAATATCTTCTCAAGTGCCTTATGAGTTTCCTTAGTCACTTCATCATATTTAATCACCATTATCTTTAGTAATCTTGTATTTTTCCTTAATAGGGGTTTCAATTCTTTCACTATAGTGGTTCTCTCTTGTAAAGATAACACAGGTAGCATGTCATCAATCTCTTTGTTTCTAATCTGATCATCTTCAACTTGTGGCAAAAGTTTTCTGCTTTCCAATTTTGTATACAAATCTAAGGGTATGCTTCCTTCATCTTCCAAAAGTGTATTCTTGAAACTAAGCATGTGTTCTATTACAATGACTTCAATTTTTAGTTTATCTACCTCTTCATATCTGTCATAATATTTATCAATTGAAACCAATTTTCCTTGCTCAATTTATCTTTTATTGAGCATTTTAATGTCAGGTTTCCATGCTTTATTCTTCTCATTTTTCTTCTCTTCTTCATCTGTGTTCTTCTCTTTTGGCTACATACTAGATCTAGTTATTCTAGGAGTAACTTCATTCGCTTGTTCTGCCCATTGCTATGGTGGAGGTGTGTTATCAACCATAATTAATTTAGGGGTGGAAGGGGTATTAGTGCTTCCACTAGCTACTCCAAGGGATCTATTTGTCATCTTATTCTTCATATCTTTCAGTTCTTCCTTAGATAGACTAGCCTTTACTCCACAGTCATGAATAGGATTAGCAATCTTTCTCTTCCTCTACCCTCTATACTTTTCTTCTCTTACCTTCTCTGACTTCTCCTCATATGCTCCCCATCTCTCTTCTAATGTATCAACTTCTGATGCAAGAATATGTTCTACTTGCATGGTCAGTGCTTCATAACTCACTTCATAACCCATTGGGTAACACCATTTATTTCTAGGGGTCACTGCCTCAAAACATACACAGTTTGATTCAACCATAAAAAAAATTGTGTCCTTGTAATTCTCAAAAATGTCCTCAAGTAGTATGTATCTAGTCTTCATTTGTCTTTGTATAATTTTGATCATTGCAAACAATTCTCCATCTACGCAAGTAGTGTTTTGTCTTTTGTAACTCTGTGAGATTAGTATACCAGTAGGAACTCTAGTTTTCTAGCCACTAGGGTGTAGACCCAGAAACTTGTGTTCAATATGAATGAACATGTGTACCAATAATGATCTAAATCTAAAAAAAAAAATCTTGTCTTTCTTTACAATTTTAACATTCTCAAGGAATTGTTGTGCCAATACCTCGCATAGGTTGTACCGTGTGTTTTCTTTTACCATTCTCCATGCCATCATAATAACTCCAAGTGATACTGAAATAGGTCTACTAATGTAGAAAAATTTGTAACCAAGTATCATTGAAATCAACCTTACATCTTGTTGAAAAATATCATTTACTATCATTGCCCTTCTATCCCACTTCGAGTGTGTTAGGGTTTTGACTTCCTTCTTGACATGCTTCTCCTTAACAGGTACAACTCCACTGTTATCTAAACCAGTAATCTCATGAATTAGGTCATTGCATATCTTCACAGGTTGGCTACCAATCCATATGAATTGGTCATGAACCCTACTCATAAGTATTTTAAGCTATTAATTTTCATCAAAGTTGCACAAGTCCATAATCTTCATTATACTTAATTGACTGACATGTTTCCATTCTTCCTTCATGAATCCATTTTCAGACATGTTTTCAATTTTTGTATATATATATCTATGTCTTCCAATGTGTCATACTTACAGTGAATTTAAGCCCTAATATCTTCAACATGAAGTATGCCATGTGGGGTTTGTGAAAACACTCCTTTCGGATCCTCTTCACATGAATTATAAAGATGTTTCTTGAATTTGTATCTAGGACGATCAATAACATCAAAAATCATAGGTGCATCCATAGCTTAGATAATGTAAAATACCTTTTTCACGCGGAAATACAAGTATATGATGTAATCAATCATGCACGAGAGGTGTAGAAATGTTTGAATACTTCTACTCTCTGATCTCCTTGGCTCTCTCCTTGTCAAATGATAGAAAAATAGACCATAGAATGGTGCTTTATACAAGTTAGGTTATGACTTTCTTTTTCACTCCAAACTATCTGGTCGGCTACTGAATCTTGCAATCAAAATATACAAGTCAGCTGATGATGCGCTCTTAGACATATGATCCATAATGTTGGCTTAACATATTCGCAAGCTCGCATGAGCTCACTATATGATTTGCGGGGCAAGATAAATTCTAATGTGTTGCATTTAATGATGCCTTAAGGACATGATTGGCTAATTAGGTCGATTCTGTCTTTCTACCTTCAGGAAAATATCTAGTAGAATCTACTAACTCTCCCTGAACTGATGTCTCACTAGTTTCTTTAATCTTCCATATCTTGCCACTATTTTTGTCTTTTGCTTTCTTAAAAAAAATTTCAAATCATTCTTCACATCTACAATACTCTTGCCAGTATCATTTCCATTCTTCTATGAAATCATAGGAGGTGGTGTTCTTCTGTTATCTACTCCATTATACCTGTAAAACTTTGCTATATGTCCTAGATTATTGCATTTGTAACATATAGGAGGTCTTCTTTCTTGATTAACTTGTAACTTACAGTACTTCGCAATGTGCCCAGTGTTATTACATTTGTAGCATGTAGGTTTCATTGTAGGTTCTCTTCCATTTTCTTTTCTATATCCAGATTGATTAGGTCTTCTACATTCAGTCTTCTTGTGCCCATATCTATTACTGTTAAAACAATAACTAGAAAAAGTTCTAAAAGGGGCATTACCTCTACAACCTTTCTTCATGTATTAAAATATATTGCAAACCAAAGCATCTGCCTATAAAAGGTCTGATATTCTGTTTAGGTTCTTTAATAGATGATTTCTCAGCATCAATCTTTTCATCTTATTTCTCTTCCTGATTCTTTGAACATTCAGCTTCATTGAAGCCAATACCAGTCATGTCACCTTTAGGTTTTTTCTTGTCTAACTATTCATCAATCAAGTCACTGCTAGTGTGAAGTTTCTCAATATGTTTCTTTGCTTTAGTAAGTTCACCTTTCACAATCTGATTGTATTTCTCTATTTCTAAGTATTTTTTCTTGTATCTGTTAGCTTCATCTATCATTTGATTCAATGCATTGTTCAAGGTTTCTTCAGCTTTCTTCTTAGCATCCTCCTATATCTGCATTTCTTTAGCCATATTCTTGTTCTCAAGCTTCAAAGTCTCAATCTCTTCTTGTAGTTGCTTCACCTCATCTGAATTGTCCTCATCTGAATCTTCTTTAATCTGAACCATAAGATCTTCTCTTTGACTTCTGGAAAGTTCAAGCTATTCTTTCAATTTCTTTATGAATTTTTGAGCTCTTCGGAGGTTGAACTTTAATTCTCCATTTTTTGCTTTAGCATTGTCAAGATCTTCAAGTGTAGCTTAAAAGTTCTCCTATAAACCATTCAAATCCATTCTAATCTCCCTCAAGTTGTTAGGCTTTCTCTCCAAGGGCCAAAAGCTCTGATACCAATTGTTAGGATTGGATAATACTGAGAGGGGGGGGGGGTGAATCAGTATTATAAAATTTAATTAAATTCTTCAACCACTTGAACATTAACCATACAATTGCAGTCAAGGAAAGAACATAATCAAATAACACAGAACTCATAACACTATGATTTGTTTACAAGGAAACCCTAGCCAAGGGAAAACCCTGGTGGGGATGATACCCACAAGCATGCACTAAAGTATATTGTCCCTGTTAAGAGACCTAGCCCTGTTAGGAGCTGAATATTACATAGTACATTTCCCTGTTAGAGGAATAACAACCCTGTTAAAGGTTCACAACACCCTGTTAGGGGCCAATGAGCTTACATCTCTTACAATGTAATTTTGTTACAAAAGGTTCTCAGTGATGAAAAAAAGCAAGCATCACAAATGCTTTGATAGTTCCTTTATAGCTCTGCCATTCACACATCTGCTCTATATATCCTTTTCTTTCTCACAACACCCAATCTTTACCAAAAATATCTTACATATATATCCTTTTAACTTTACAAAGTCGGCTCCTAATAAGAATATTATAAACATTGTCAAGTCAGCCTTCATTACATAATACAATTAATATAGTAAATATCAAATGTATAGTTGATGCTCTTGCATAGTCAAAGTGTAGACTATCAACAACAAAAACATGTCTTCGATTTCCTGGGGTCCAAGTCTTGCTCCTTTATTCTTCGCTGATGTCCAACTGCTCTGTATCATTGTTCTCTATTGTTTGTCAATCTTCAAATCCTCACAACTCTCCGTACAGTTATCCAAAACCAAATCAATCTTAGGTGTATGCCAGAAATACTCCATATTGTCTTCCACTAAGCTTGCATGCCTTAATTCATTGATCTTTTTCTTTGACATCCAAAACAATATTGTATCTATGTCTCCGTACTTAGTCGATTTTGGACATACCAAAACTTATCTTTAAAACAATTGATCTTAAACCTAGATGTGTTTCCATAAATGACAACCAAAAAGTGAATCACATTACCCAAAATGATCACTTGCCAACAGATTTTTATGCTTGAATCATAGTTGCAGACACAAAAGGAGTAAAACCGCAAATATAATGCTATTTTGAAGCCCACAGATCACAAAGAGGAGTCACAAAGACTTCAATACAACTCCCATAATATAGTGATAAACTCTAGATTAGCATCAAAAGCACAGGGAGGCTAGAAAAAATGCCATGATCAAACCAAGGTGGCACCACATCTAGGGTTTCAAACCCTCATACCTCTACTAAATGCAAAGGATCAAATAAACCAAAACCAGAAAACTTTGAAGTCCATCAAGTACATGGAGGAGTTAATACATCAAAGACTGAAGTCTTTGACAGTCAGAATCCCAAAAATTGGAGTGCCATAATAGTAGTGCAATGACCATCCACCTTATGCCATGATGGAGATATGTTTTAAGTCTTTCAAAGGAGATGTAACTGCTTAGTAACGGTCATATTGACCTAAGGTTGGGCCGAGAGGCACGTTTTTGGGATTCATGTACGGGTTTATGTTTTGGATTATATGTATAATGGAGGGGTCAAGGATTTGTATATGGTGGGGTGGAGGTGTTAGGTTGTGATATAGTTTTGCATATGTTGGTCATATATTTTGTAAAGATGTAATTCCCAAAAAAAATGTCAACATTAGAGGCTAAATTTGGGGCACTAATTATGCCTTAGATTTATGGATTTAGGTATTTTGGAGGGGCTTTTTATAGGCTAGATTTTGGGAATCATTTATGCCTTAAATTTAGGGTTATCTATCTATTGAGGAGGTCCTTTTTGAGGGAGTTTCATTTTCAGAATTGGCCTAGAGGGGCTATATAAATGGAACTCTTTATTAGTTTTGGGGGTTCAAAATTTGGAGAGAAGGTGCTTTAGTGAACTATTTGTTCCTATAGTCCTTTTTATGCATTTTGTATCCATTTTGGTTCATGTTGAGTATCGATTTTGTGCAAGAGGATGCATGGATTCCTTTCCATTATTCTAAAACTCATTCATGTAACTATCCACATATTTTGATAAGAATAAAGCTAGCCCCATTATTCATACACCTTGTTATGGTCTTTGTTATCAATCCTATCCAATTTTTTGCATTTGAAGTGTAATGTACCTATAATATGGACTGGTGAATTGTCTTGATTCCTATTCTAGGTTGTAGAATATAACCTTTTGCATAATCTACATGTCTATTGATAGGATTACCATTATTTGTGCTGAGATCCCTAGTAGTTATTTCCAAGTTAGCCTATGTATTTGACAGTGAATGATTATTAAGAAATCATTAGGGTATGTCAAGTGGATCTTAGTTTGAATCTTTTGAGAAATCTGAATCCTATTTGGTGTCACCTTTTTAAGTTTTGTTCATTCAGTTTTAGTTAAAATCTCTCCCTTTTCTTCCAAAAAAATCAAAAGAGAGCAGCAAATTATTGATACCCCAAATCCAATAGGAACTGGCCTAGAATCTGAAGATTCCTTCTTATTCAGAGTCCACCCACAACTTAGGAAGGTTTCCATTGTTACCATGAAACATTAATATTCCCTAATGCCTAAGTTAGGGTGATATTTTTTGGCCTTAACAGTTTTTGGCACGCCCGGTGGGACCAAAAAGTCATAAGTTTCTAGTTTCACAGTTCTTGTTATTTTTGATATGCATCTAGTAAGTTGTAGACCTTTAAGAGGTCATTTTTTTTCATATCTGGTGACTCTGAGTTTATATCTACTGGTTTTAGGCAGATTTGGTGCCTAAGAGGGATTACTATCCTCCATTTTATGGAAGGTTTCCTCCATTATCTAAATATCAATCATATCCATACAGCCCTGTTGCTATTTTTAGGTCAAAATTTGAAGGAAAACACTCATCTCATCCTTACTAGCATCCAAGAAAGCATCAAGTTTCTAGGTCACATGCCTACTAGCAGCCAGAAGGAAGTTTCTTTAGTGATTCTCATAATTATCCCCATCATATTTCAAACATGAGTCTTGATGATAGTCTGAAGAACTTTCAAGAGAAACTGAGATCTGTGGAGAAAGAGAAAGAGTATGGCATGCATCAAGAGGACCTATCTTATCAATCTCAGATACACTAAGAAGAGATGGAGGCTCAAAAGTATGAGCAGGAGTTTTTTTCCAAGCAAGTTGCATTTAAAGAGGAGAAGATGAGGCAATTAATGAAAAAATTACAAGAGCTAGAAGCTCAAGCAGCTTCTTGTGCCCTAAATAAACCCACAGTCCAAGAAGGATCTAAGATGGAGATTCCAATTTATAAGCCTAAAAAAAAAATAAGACAACCCCTACAAGAGCCCTTCAGTGAGCATGGTCAACCATCCCACTTTATTGATTCTTAGTCAGAGATGTGTTATGTAGCAGAACCAGATGAGCAACCTAGCAAGTTGCCATGGAAGCCCTCATGGACTAACCACCCTAGCTTTCAAATGCCACATCTTATCAAGATGGTTCCATGTGAGTCATGTCCAGAATAGGGAGCTAAAAGGGAGGTTATTGTTTCAAATCTGATAGAAAAAGTAGTAAAGGCTCAAGATCAAGGAGACTATTCTAACTAGCAAAAGATGGTTGTGATCTTCTTTGAGGAGTTACCCTCTTTTGTAGATCAAGAGAAAGAAGAGGAGATTCTAGTCACATCAGCACAACAAAGTGCTCATGATAAATAGATTGATCAAAGCTTAGAGAATTATTTTGATAACATTATTATAGATTTTTGTGAGAATCTTGTTGTTGAGAGATCAGAATTTGTGCCTATTCAAGGGTTCTCTATTTTGGAGGATATTCTTTCTAAAGATTGTGTGCATGAATGGAAGCTAGAACCAAGTACTCATGATCCCCAGTGGCTCAATAGTTCTGATGAGCTCCTAGCTGAATTGAATGAAGATGATGATCCTTTGACCATTGAAGAGGAGTTGACATGGATGTTAATAATGAAGGATATCCATGAGGAACTAGAGTCAAGAAAGGAAACTAAAGAAACCAGCAAGGAAAGCTCTAGGTTCATACTCTCAAGAGGCTACCCAATCTGGTATCAAGCCCTACTGGAGAATGGTGAGGAGGCCTCATTTGCATCCACACCCAATTGTGAGGATGTTGATAAGGAAGACCAATTGTAGCATATGGATTCAGTTTTCTTACATCAGCAAAGTGAAGTAAGTCAAAATACTTCCTCTCTTTATGAAATATTGCATGAGCTGGTTAAATATGGTTCATTTTTCAGCCTTCTTGTGTTTTCCTATAAGCATGTGCATCATTGTAATTTGAAGAGGAAGGGAAAATATTTCAATGAAATAATAAATGGTTTTGTTTAGCATGTTTAGTGGCTAGTTAGGTTAGTTTCCCAGTTTTTCCCTAAGTGTTGTCAATCACAATTAGGTCAGTTTTAGTTTTAGTTTTCCCAGTTTTCAATAAGTCTTCAAGATTCAAGGTCTGTCTGGGTCGCAAAGGGAAGGTTTCAATGAATTAGGTGGTGATGAATAGTCAAAATGATGGAAAGACATGTTTTAAGGTTGTTGTCAGAATCTGTAAACACAAGAAAAACATTCCTCAATGATCAAAAATATATTTACAATTCATGATAATAAAGTTTGTGCTTCACTGTCACCAATCATAAACTTACATGTAATCATTGAAAAAGGGTTTTCTTATATCCATAGTACAAGTTTAGGGTTTCAAATAGGTTATTAATATACTTAATGCACAATGGACTATTTTAGGCTACTGGTCCCAATGTCTAGCAGATAGAAATCCATGAGAGGTCGCCAAAATTGTTACCCAAATTTTTTACATGCGGGATAGAAATCAAGAAATAGTAATAAATTACATGAAGGCACATCTATCTATCATTACTATTGAGATAATGCAGATGAATACATTTCTCATACTTTCATATTATCCTATTTTACTGTACTCTAAGTATTGATCATATTCACACTTTCAAATTTATAATTGAGAATTACATTGTGCATTCGAACTGAATGTAGTAGACAAGTGTTCCTTTAAGGTTGCATCTTTCATCTTAAAAACTTAGAGGACATATGAAGAAAAGAAGTAAGAGAGAAGAATGATGAGGTTTAGGGGTCCATGCATTGCCTTTAAGAGGTCTTTTGCATTATGGAGTTGATTGGCTAAATAATCTGATTCTTTATGCCTTTGGCCTTGTTTCTGTTTATCCTACATCCTAGGTATTCTGTTGGTCCTGTATCCTGCATCATGGAGGAAATGATGTTAGATCCAAATTGGATCTAAGAAATAAATGAAGACCTAAAAAACATCATACATCAATCAAGCTTCAAGAATTGCACAGTTACCAATAACATCAATGTAATAGAAAGATATGCATCTGCATTAACAAAGTAATAGCATCAGAGAGACATAACTTTATGAAATTGTTCACTATATCTAGAAAATGCAATGGAAAAAGAGAACCATGATTGGTCACATTATCTTGAATTACTATAGCTTGTGGGTGATCATTACTCTGATTATCCAGACATAGTAGGAATCTAGAACAATGTAACTATCTATTATCTCCTTTCCCATAACAAGTTTCTTGAAAATAATATTATATTGCAAAAGTGAAATAGCTATGGCAATGAATTGTTGAAACTTGGTGAAAACAAATAATAGAGGTAATATTGTTTGTGAGTGTCACAAGCCCATTCTTGAACTTCATAAAAATATGCAAAGGTTCAAAATGAGCAAGCAATGACAACAATCAAAACCAAGTGCCAGACAAGTTATGTATTGATATGCAAAATTTAATATTGATGTGCAAGAAAATGATTAAACTTTAGTGATATCAAATGTGACTATGTGCAATGTAAATGCAGTTTTTTAAACAATGTTATATGTATGGTCAAATGATAATGCTTTCTAAAGACATAAAAGATATATGTCACTATGATCTAATGCAAAATTGCAGATATGAGAAGAGTAAAAATAGTATTATCAAATGTTGTTATGAATTTGCATGACAAAGGAAAAATATGTTCAAGTGCAGTGCATAAGGATGGATCAAATGAAGAGTACAATAATGTTGTTATAAAGTAACATGCATATATAGATGACACTAAATGGTATCTATTTTACAATCAAAATATGTATATACATAATACAATGGATATCAGTTTTGTTGTTATAAGTTATCAAACAGTGAAAGGAGTGATCATGTGCAAAAGGAGGATAGACACCTATATTATTCAAGTGTAATATGCATATCCATAATGATCAAATGAGAGTGCATATATCAGATTGAAAGGTAAATAAAAATGTTGTTATAATGTACGTTCAGTGACAGTGCAAGTGCAAGAGTGAAAAGAAAATAAAAATGTCATTATTAAATGGAGGTTATGCATATATTGAAACCAAATAGAAGTGTTATTATCAAAGAACTTTGCATGTTCAATAAAAGTGTACAAATCAATATAGAAATATATAACAACATCGAGGGAGGATATGCATCTTGAATTTGGAGGTCTCTGTTTCTCAGAATGTTATTCATGAGTGTCACGAGTCTATGCTCAAACCGCATGAGTAACCCTTTCACTAGAAGGTTGTACCTATGTTTTAACTATTTTCATCATTTTACAGAGTGAGCTCATACAAAGTAAAGGAGGACAACATTAAACAAACATGCCAACATCTAGTAGCAATGTTAAAATCATATAATGGTGACACTGTACAATAGATATTAACTCAGTTTCTACAAATACTAATGGCATCCCAGCATGAGACATCACTGTCGAAAGAGAAATACAAGAGGACAACATAGCTACAACTCAAGACAAGATGCAAAAATAACCGTATGTTTCCCAGTTCGACAGAGACACTATAATTTCTACATATATTAATGACTTTCAAACATGGTGGTATAATAATTTAAAACCACAGTCAAAGACAAATCCAAAAGTATAGATACAGTGGAAGTTGAGTTCATATCTTAATCACATTAGATAGTGACTAGCATGCTTCTAGCGGATGGGAATCATATACCCAAGTTGAGGCAACCCCCGAAAACATGCATGGTGAAGACAAAAAAACAATATAAAACCTAGTATTACTAGCAGATGGAAATAAACAACCCAGAAATCAAGTCAACAAAGCAGCAATTAGAGTGATCTTGAGTGTGGTAAAATCATGAAATACAATGATATATTTAACTGAAAATACAAAGAGAAGAGAAATAACTTATGTATAAATTCATATATAGAGAAGCGACAATTTTGAAGCCGAATGCATGGAGAGATGCCTAGATATTGCCATATTTTATGGCACGAGACTCCAGTCCATGCAAAGAAATCCCATGGTATAGAAAGACACCCAAGCCCTCTATTTTAAACTGTTAAATTCCAGTGCTACATCCATTTTGAGTCCATCACAAGCAAAAGACTCAGTTTAAAAGCCCGTAGCATTAGGAGGAGCCCAAGTTCTTTATAAATAGTAAGTGATTTCAAGTTATGTAAAGTTGACTCCAGTCAGGAGTCCAAAGCTTTTTTCTCACTCCCAGCAGAGCCTAATCTCTTCATTACATTACTCACTTCCAAATGGAGCTTGATTTTTAGGCTTGACTCATATTTGTAGACAAAAAAGGAGTAAAACCACAAAGATAATGCTATTTTGAAGCCCATAGATAATAGAAAGGAGTTGCAAAGACTTGAATACAACTCCCATAATACGGTGGTAAATTCCAGAGTAGCATTAGAAGCACAGGGAGGCAAGGAAAAATTCCATGATCACAACAAGGCAGCACCACAGCTAGAGTTTCAAACACTCATGCCTCTACCAAATAAAAAGGATCAAATAAACCAAAACCATAACAATTTGAAGTCCATCGAGTACATGGATGAGTTAATACATTAAAGACTTAAGTGTTTGACAGTTATAATCCCAAAAAATTTGAGTGCCACAAGGGCAGTGCAATGACCATCCACCTTATGCCACGATGGAGATATGTTTTAAATATTTCAAAGGAGATGTAACTACTTAGTATCAGTCATATTGACCTAAGGCTAGGTCGAGAGGCACGGATTTGGGATTTATGTATGGGTTTAGGTTTTGGATTATATGTGTAATGGGGGGTAAGGGTTTTGTATATGGTGGGGTGGAGGTGTTAGGTTGTGATATAGTTTTGCATATGTTGGTCATATATTTTTTAAGGATGTAATTCAAAAAAAAATTGCCAATATTAGAGGCTAAATTTAGGGCACCAATTATGCCTTAGATTTAGGGATTTAGCTATTTTGGAGGGGATTTTTAGAGGCTAGATTTTGGGCATCATTTATGCCTTAAATTTAGGGTTATCTATCTATTGAGGAGGACCTTTTTGAGGGAGTTGCATTTTTTTAATTGGTCTAGAGGGGCTATATAACTGGACCTCTTTATCAGTTTTGGGCATTCAAAATTTGGAGAGAAGGTGCTTTAGTGAACTATTTGTTCCTATAGTCCTCTTTTATACATTTTTTATCCATTTTGAATCGTGTTGAGTATAAATTTTGTGCTAGAGGATGCATGTATTCCTTGCCAATATTATGAAACTCATTCATGTAACTATCCACAGATTTTGATAAGAATAAATCTATCCCCGTTATTCATACACCTAGTTAAGGTCTTTGTTATCAATCCTATCAAATTTTCTACAGTTGAAGTGTAATGTACCTATAATATAGATTAGAGAATTGTCTTGATTCCTATTATAGGTTGTAGAATATACACTTTTGCATAATTTGCATGTCTGTTGATAGGATTATCATTATTTGTGGTGAGATCCGTAGTAGTAGTTTCCAAGTTGGCCTATGTATTGGACAGCAAATGATTTTGCAGAAATCATTAAGGTATGTCAAGTGGATCTTAGTTTGAATCTTTTGAGAAATCTGAATCCTATTTGGTGTATCACCTATTTAAATTTTGTTCCTTCAGTTTTAGTTAAAATTTCTCCCTTTCCTTCCAAAAAAATCAGAAGAGAGCAGTAAATTATTGATACCCCAAATCCAATAGGAACCAGACTAGAATCCAGAGATTTATATTTGTTTTCAGGAAGGTTTCCATTGTTACCATGAAATATTAGTATGCACTAATGCCTGAGTTAGGGTGATATTTTTTGGCCTTAACAATGATCAAGGAAGAAGGACTAAGAGAAATATATTGATGAGAACCAATACATACTAGAATATACACCATTAATATTGTACTTTTCATAAAAATTAGGTATGAAAAAACATCTTCTGAGCTATGGCATGGAAGAGCACGAACAACGAAGTATTTCAAAAAAACATAGGAGTAAATTCTATATTGGAACAGATGAAGACAATCTTGGGATTTTTGACAACAGAGCCAATGAAGGAATGTTTTTTTGATATTCTACAAAGAGAAAAGTGTATTGGTGTTACAACAAGAGACTCAACAAAATAGCTTAAAGTGTGAATATGAAATTTAATGAGGATATTATAAGAACACCTATAAAGTACTGTTAAGGGAAAAAAATATCACCCTAACTTAGGCATTAGGGCATACTAATATTTCATGGTAACAATAGAAACCTTCCTAAGTTGTGGTTGGACTCTGACTAAGAAGAATCTCTAGATTCTAAGCTGGTTCCTATTGGATTTGGGGTATCATCAATTTACTACTTTCTTCTAATTTTTTGGTGGAAAAGCGAGAAATTTAACTAAAACTAAATGAACAAACTTAAAAGGTGATACACCAAATATGATTCAGACTTCTCAAAGATTTAGACTAACAGCCACTTGACATACCCTAATGATTTTGGCAATGTCATTAACTATTCAATACATAAATTAACCTAAATATCACTATTAGGGTTTTCACCACAAATAATGTCAATTTTGCTTACAAGCATGTTGATTCTACAAAAGGTTATACTTTACAATATAGAAAAAGAATCAAGTGAAGTCACTAATCTATGTTGCAAAATACATTACACTTAAATGCATAAAATTGAAAAGGATTGATAACTAAGTTTTGAAAGGTATATGAATAATAGAGCTAGATTTATTCTCATAAAAAACTATGAATAATCGCATGAGGGAGTACAAAAAATGACAAGGAATACATGCATCCACTTGCACAAAATATGTATCTAACATGAAAAAATGGCTGCAAAATGTATGGAAAAGATGAAAAGGAACAATAAGCTCACTAATACCTCTTTTCCCCAAATTCTAAACCCCTATACTAAAGTTAAAAGCTACGATATATAGCCCTCAAGGTCAATTTTGAAAAATCCATTCATCCCTCCAAAAGCCTCAAAAATAGATAATCCCTAAACCTAAGACATAATTCATGCTGAAAATCTAACCCTCTAATGTTGATATTTGAATATTTACATCTTTAACATAACTATTACCAACATATAACAAAATACACATATGCTCGAACCCCTCACAATACACAAAAACCTAACCCCAAAAAAAATTGACACCATAGCCAAGGCTAACCTTTCCTAACTCAAAATTTTAGCCAAGGTAGACATGACCAAACCCACTGTAAATATCTATCTCCGTCGTGGCACTTGGGAAGGCAGTCGTGCATTGCAGTCTTTAATGAACATTTACTACTCTAACCACAAATTTCAAAACATGTCAAAACTTGGCATATGCATTATCACATTCTATCTTTTTCCTTCTATACTGGGAGAGAATTTAGGGTTTCTATGTGCTTTGGCACCACCATGCTGTGAATATGGCACATCCCTAGACTTTGTTCTTCTCTGTTGAACTTGGACTTTTCTGTGAGTGGTAGTTGTAACTTGGAGTTCTATTCTAGCATCTAGCTTTGCTTTGCTGTGGATATGCATTCATTGTTGGGCTTTGTTTTTCTTCAATTAAATATGGAGTTTCACCATGGCTATCTGTCTATTTAGTGAAGTAATCTTGAGCTTTTCTCTGTGGTCCATTGGCTAGAACATAGCAATCTATATTTACTTTGCTTCACCATTAGTTGTGATCATAAATGTGCATTCATTTTTGAGTATAACACTCGAACTCCAACTGGTACTCGTGATGGAATGAAAAACTCAGGCTCTTTGGCTAGAACTTGAAGTTAAATGCCATAATGTGTGGCATTGTCTTTGGCTTGGGATCTGTTAAAACTCAGGCTCCTATGTACTTTATTCACAGATAAGTCAGTTTCTTCTCTACTTGGCGCTCATCTTTCATTTGAATAGGTAGTTTGTAATAATTTTTGTATGCACTTTGAAGAAGCTTGAATCTCAACCTTTTTGTTCTTATTTAACTCCTCGACGTTCTCTACAAATGATTTTGGGGATTTTCTCAATTTGGGTATTCAATTGTTAGAATTATTGGAATGATGTACTGAGAGGGGAGGGGTGAATCAGTAGCTCTAAATTTTTTTATGTGGTTGGCCCATTAACCTTTGTGTCATCAGATTTGTATATACCTATCTATCTATTCATCTTTCTATATGTATATGAAATCATAATGTAAGTTATTTATATGTGTAAACATTTAATAAACATTCATGAAAACAAATAACACATAACACATGATATGATATCATAGAAAAATATTGTTAGGAAGTAAAAAATGTTGTAGGGATGTCTACCCACAAAACTTTCATATCTGCAGATAAGAAGGGAGATGATAAAGCCTTACAATTAATCACTTATGATGATCTACCCTGTTAAAAGTATTAGAGTGGAGACCTGTTAAGATCTACTTCATTAGAAGCTTTAGCAACACCGTTAGGTGTGCACTCTGTTAAGAGATTTATCAAAGAACTGTTAAGTCCACCTTCTACAAGAGGATTTTTGTTGTGATGCACTTATTACAATGCAACTACAATATAAATATTGATCTGATAGTGAATAAAATCTCTAATTGTTGATAAAAGATCATGTAGAGCTTACAATGTAAATGTAATCACCTTCAGTGATTGAGTGCCACCTTGTCTCTGCTCGTTGGTAGCCTTTCTGTGTCCTTGATAACTTGTTTGTTCTATTTTTTTACTTTGCATGAACTCTCTCCTTCTGCTTAGATGCTCTCCGTAGCTACTATCATTTATCAATTGATTACAAGTCTCTCGATTACAAATGATTTGAACATCTATTTATACTAGGTTCTATCTCTATTCTTGATTCACGATATTCAAATTAACTCTAGATCCAAGGTTTACAACTTGACCTTGATCTTTAGTTAGATATGTTTTAGATCCGTTAGGATGCTTTAAATCATTTACAATATGCTTTCTTGTCCTTCAAGTAAATATTTAAAACAAGTAAAAACTCTATAAATAGAATTACACTATTTTATCTGAAGTGTAAAGTCAGATCTACTTTTTGCAGGTTTTGTAACTGACTGTCAGTTCTGATGGTCGGGCTACTCTGTCAGTTCTATCATTTTTGTATCATTCTTTACTCTGTCAGATTTTTTCTCCAATGGTGTCCCTTATTTGAACTATTCGTTGGGCATGCCTTTTCTTCTTTTATCGGCGATGTTCTCAAAACTGTATCGATGGTTATGCTTGTCGTCAGTTTGACTCTCGTCAATGTTTGTCAGGCAATTCTATACTTAGCATTTTTTACGATAGATATTTTCATCTCATCGGGTGTGCTTGCTGTCCACCGGTTATGTTTATACCAATGACCTTTATCATGTTTTTCGTTTAAGTATACTAATGGAAAAACTTGATGTTATCAATCTCCCCCTTTGACATTAGTATCAAAAACTGATATGTGCAACATACTTGATGTATTAGTATGTACACCTATGTATCCTTCTTTGTTAGTCATGAAATGACTCCCCCTATGCATATGCCGGTAGGTGTAAGTTTATGTACATATATATCTTTGTTGTACATACATTATAGATATCCTCAAATAGTATTTTGTACATATGTATACATTCCTTCTTTTTCTTAGTAAAGTATAATGTACATATGTATACATTCTGCCTTTTTGATAATGAGGGCAAAGGTACTCATAGATTTTAAAAAATGTGAGTGTGAGGCTTTAATTTCCTCTATCATTTTCTCCCATTTCTCCTTTAAATTCTCAAGTGTCATATGCTCAAGTGATATCCTCACATGCATGTCATATATGTTGTCTACCACAAACATTTATGGGGTTGAGATCAAATTTCTTGCATTTGTAATATGCTATTGCAGAATGGTGAGGTTTGGCAATATGTGAGCTTGTAGCTCTGTAACCTCATTTGTGAATTGAGTCTCTGCATCCCATATTTCTTGTCTCAATCTGTTGACCTTTGTGATCTTTTCATGATGCAACTTTATGGTGTTTGCATCAGAGGTTAAACTTAGTGCACTAACTGTTAGATCTAAATCTAGTTGTGACAACTTTTCACTATTCTGTTTAGTGAAACTTTCTAGTGTGCACTATTTTTGAACTAAGGTAATGTAACTTCAGCAGTCATTGGTTCTAATTCACTTTCTAGTTTAGAGATCTTTACCTTGTTCTCTACCACTTCTTGGCTAATCTTCTCAACCAATTTGTGTTGATACTTCATTTCTGCATGTTCTTCCATTGCCTTCTTTACATCTACATTTTGATTTGTGATGGCATCGGTAGGAACTACTATTTGTTCCATGATTGATATGGTATCTTCAATTTTGATATCTAGAACAAGTTGATGTAGAATGTCCCTTACCCTATCAAGTGCTTGGGATTCTTTATGTGCCTTTTTCATCTTATCTTATATTTCTTTCCTCTGACACATCACTCCAAATGTTTGAAGTGCCTCAGTATCTAAATTAGATACATCCCACTTGGGTATTTCTATTACCTCATCAAGTGTGACAGCCAAGATATGTTTCTTTAATGTCTTTTTCTTCTTCTTCTTTGGCTGGGAGGCAGATTGGTGTACTACCATTTGTAAACCTTGAGATTGGATTGACTTTTTAGGTGAAGGTCGAGAAGATAAGGCATCATTTTTTTTTTTTGTTCTGAGTCCACCAGTTGGTTCTATGAAGATGTCTCTTCATTGGCCTTGGGTGTATCAACAGTTTTATCTTCTTTTCCTTTAAATATTTCATCCTACTTGACTTCTTCACTCTTTTCTTTCTCCTCATCCTTTGTAAGTGTTTCATCTATTTTATTTTCTGCTTCCTTGTCTTTCTCAATAGACACATCTTGCTGAGTGTCGGTTGCGTATTTCATCTCTATATCTGTATCTTTTGGAGTATCTGATGCATTTTTATTTCATTCATTACCCGTGTCCTTGGGTATATCATCATCTTTGTTAGATTATTTCTCCTGACTTGATTCAATATTAATTGATTGTATCAAAACACTCATATTGGTCAGTGTATTAACTTTTGCAGTGTCAAAAATTGTATCCTGTCCATCGGTATTACCCTATGCAATATTGATATCTTCATCTTTTTGCACTTATTCTGCAGGGTCTTTTCCTATAGTTTCATTGATAATATTATCCAACCATGATTCATCATTGATATCTTTAGTTATGTTACCTTTTATTGTCAAATATACTTTGGTAACTTCTTCATTACTCAAGTCAATATGAATTGGACTTGGTGGATTTTGGCTTTCATCATCCTGAGTTTTTTCTAGAGTAGTGTCTGGCCATAATTCACCTATAACTTTAGTATGTTTGGGGCTTGCCTCATTACTCTCTTCTTTATCCAATTCCACAGATGAGTCATCTTGTATATCCTTGATGATGATGTGTTCCTTCTCCCGGCTAGCTTCCTTAGTGGGCATGTTAAGTATCTTGCTCCACTTTTTATTACTGTCCTTTTCAAGATCAATCAGCTTCCCTTTGAGAAATTCAAATGCTCTCATCTTTGGTGAGAACTGCTTTTCATACTTCTTCATCATATCACTTATCTCTTCCTTCTTTGAATCTGAATGCATAAGAGTAACAAGTACTCTTTCTCTTATTTCCTTTTCTTGATGCTGATAAAATGTCCATCTAGCAGACAATCTTGCTAATAGTTCCCTAGGAACATCATATTCTAAAAATTATAGTAGAGCATAATTCTGTTTGCACATTTTGAATATAATAGTGTCTTCTATCTTGTTTTGATCCTCTAGATCAAACTTTAACCATTTCCTAATGTTAGGATAAGAAATAGATGCTGATTCTTTTATGTACTTACAAATTTCATCAATTTTATTTGGGATCAAGGGTTCTTTCCCTTTTTGTACATCTATGTCAGCTTCATCCATAGCTTAGTCTTCTAGATCTTCTTTTTTTCTAACCCATTTCCTCCTTTTGGTATGTATTTCCTTCGATGAGACCGATTTTCTCTTGTAGGTTCTCACTTTACCTTTCTTAAGTGGTGAAGGAGTTTTTTCCTTTTTCAATTTTGCTTCTTTTTCTAGAAGTGGCTATTGTCCTTGCTTTCGTAGGTGGAGGTGGAGGTGGTGAATCTGATTGAGTATCCTCTGAATCATTCTTTTCTATTTCCTCACCGATTGGTGATTGTCCTTCGGTTAGTTCCTCCTTTCCTTGTGTTTCCTCTTCACCTTCTTCTATAACTGCAAATTGCTTGGTTAACTTTTTAGCCATTTTATCTTTTTTGTTCATAATCATCTTAACATTAAGATGTATCTTGATCTTTGATTTGGCTTCTTCATAACTGCCAAATCTAGTTTGTTTGTTGTCATCTGGTTCATTCAATAGTGCCTTGATGCACTCAGTTGCTTGTCCTATTTTAATGTCATATTCTAAATGTGATAGCCTAGACTTCCTAGGTATTAATGGTTTGATATGGGTAAAGTCAGTATCTACCATAAAACATATATCATCTTTGTATTATTCTATCAAAATTTTAGGTATCCTAGTTCTTTCTTGAATATTTTCTTTAAAACCTTTGAAATACTCAGTCATTAGGTCATCAAAGTCTATTCCTAATGACTCTATATGCTCACATATTTCTATAGTTACCGGTTTTCTTGTATCCTATACTACTTTGCCTATGGAAGGAAAGTATTCTTCAAAGTAAAAGAATATGCACATAATGAGGGAACCAAACTTACAAGTGTTTTTTCTTGAGGATCTTATGGTATTCATGTTCTCCTTGAGTTGATTCAACAAAATCTCTGCAAGATCTATCTTCTTCCC
Source organism: Thuja plicata (assembly GCA_018584345.1). Classification (NCBI taxonomy): domain Eukaryota; kingdom Viridiplantae; phylum Streptophyta; class Pinopsida; order Cupressales; family Cupressaceae; genus Thuja; species Thuja plicata. The sequence continues at coordinate 115,751 of MU226527.1, read as the reverse complement.
TTGTTTGATGATCTTGTAAGCTGTGCTCATAGTAGTGCTTGCTATGCTATTCATTCTTCTGGCCTGGAATATCTTGTATCCTACCACACATGCACCAAACTTGAGTTCTTTTCCAGTGATAGTGTTAACCTTAAGACCTCTCTTGTCTTTTTTTGCACCAGTTAGATTTTCCACTTCCTTTAAGGATGGGTGCTTGTGAGCTTGTGGTTTATCAATTGTAGGATATCCAGTAACTACATGAATAACATCCTTTGATATTCATTTTGTCTTATTAATCCATAGTGTCTGGTTATGCATTCTACTAAGAACTATCTTTATCCATTCTATCTTGAAAACTATGGGAAAGTGTAACGCATTCGTGAGACCTTTCACTTCCAGATGCTTGTGCTCTTCTTTTAGTTTTCTAGATCCATCACAAAGTGCCCTGTGGGAATTATCTAAGTCCAGATCTCCTAATTTTAATATCTTACAAGGTATATAGGACCTTACGTCCTCTACCAGCAAAACCCTAGGTGGGATTCTGGAGAATGCTCCAGAATCGTCAGGTTGTGATGCGATTTCTGGGTGCAGCTTGTATTTAGGTTCAACACAAGTGCCTCTACTGATAACATTGATTGTTTTCTTCTTATCTTCTTTTAACTTTTCAACTCTAGAAGTAGATGCCATAATTTTTAGAAATTTAGGGCTTTTCATAAATTAAATAGTGCGGTCGGTGAATGCACGTACTTATTGAATCTCTGTGATTGATCATGAATCCTTTGAGTTGAGTTGGAATCTTGTTGAGGTCACACTTCAATTTGTTCTTCAATCACTCTGCTCAGCTCTACTTGATTGTTCAAAAATTGTGGGTGCAAAATAAGTTCTTCTGTTGTGCTTTTATAACTTTTGTGCCCTAAGTTGTCATTAATGCCCAACAACTCGTCGATATACAAGGAATGAGTTCATCGGTTGAGATATAAAGAACATCTTTGGTGTAGGTACAAAGTGTCAGGATTGCTGGCATCTTTTGATGACTTCACTGATGATTGTCGGTGAAATGGTGACAACTTTTATCGGCTCAAGGATTACCAATGTCTGTCAGTTTATACTTAGCGACTTGGCTTTTGTGTAATGATTGATATATTAAGATAAGTAGTGTCAACTTTTCTATGTGTGTTCACTGATGCTAATTTGTACCCATTAACCAATGGTGGTTTTTCAATAATATAACAAGTAACAATATAGTGCATATTAAGTAATGCTAATTTTGTCTATATGTTCAATATGTAATTGTAACCAATGTATAATATAACTTGTCATAATGTAGTTTCTTACTTACTTGTGCAATTTAGTTAGAGATAGTGATGCCACCAGATCCACTGGATGGGGCGTCATCATTTGCATTTCTTGTTCCAGCACCTTCAGTGTTTGTGTCTTTTACCCACATCTTGTTTCTCATCTTCTTGATGTCATCAATGGTGTTTCCATTGGGATAAGTGCTTCTTTTTGTCAGTCGGTCTTTGCAATATTTTATCACATGTCTAATCTTATAACAATGTAAACATGCCATACCTGGATTGAACCATCCTCTTGGTTTTCTAGTCCATTTTCTCATAGAGTTGGCAAATATGTGACCATACCTTCCACATGTTGTGTAATTTTCTCATGTGTTATAGTCCCAAACATATGAGTTGCCTACTCTTGTCGGTTTGTAGCCATTATCAGGTTCTTTTGGTGTCCATGCTTTCTTATTCTTTTTCTAGAATTCTTGATAAGTATGTCCATTCATTTTGTAGGTAGGAAAATATTTGTCCATGTAGGTTTCCTTATTTGGATTTTTCATCTTGGATCTGCATTCATATGCCTTGTGTCCTTTCTTGTGACATTTATAATAATTACCAATGAAAGTAGATTGTGATTGAGGAATACCTTTCATTTTGTTTTTGCAAATGTTTGAGGTGTGGCCTGGTTTTCCAAAGTGATTGCATGACAACTTCTTGGTCCTTATAGTTGCATACATAATCCTTTGATCTGATTGATTAGATGATTCTCCATTGTCTGTATATCCTATTCCTGTGTAGTTGTTGACTCTTCTTTGATCGTCATGGAAATCGTCCATTCTTTTATTGCTATCTTCAGCTTTCTTGATCAATTCATTGTGCTGATTCTGAATTTTGACTTCATGGTTTAGTTTCTCATTTTCTTCCCTTATCTCGTCGATGATCTGTATTATCTCAATGAGTTTAGTATTTAATTTGTTTTCCTCTTGACTCATAAGAATAATCTGGTTGGTAATCTCATGGCAATGATTAGTAATTCTTTGAATCTCTGATTCTTTTTCTTGTAGCTTCTCAGTGATTTTCCTCCTATTATCAATAGCTAATGTTTTCTCTAATTTAGCTTTTCTTGAATCATTCATGACATCAATCATTTTTACCATCTGAGTCTCTTGACCGATTTGTAGCATCTTGATTTGCTCTGTCAAATGTAGATTGACTTCCTGTAGACTTATGATCTCTTCTACTGATTTGTCTGATGCTTTTCTTGTTGATGATACCACATAATTGAAGTAATCTGGGATCTCCTCTTCTTGATAATATTTTTCATTAAGCTTAGTTTCCATGATCTTTCTTTCATCAAGCAACTTCCTCATGCTTACTCTCACCTCTTTATACTGCTCATAGTAAATCTTAATTTGCAACTTCTCATTCTCAATAGTCTTGTCCAGTCTATAATTTTCCATTGTGTGTATCTTTTCTCTTAATTATTTAAGATTTTCAAGAAAGAGACTTAGCTCTGATACCAATTGTTGGAATTATTGGAATGATGTACTGAGAGGGGAGGGGTGAATCAGTACCTCTAAATTTTTTTATGTGGTTGGCCCAATAACCTTTGTGTCATCAGATTTGTATATACCTATCTATCTGTTCATCTTTCTATATGTATATGAAATCATAATGTAAGTTTTGTATATGTGTAAACATTCAAGAAACATTCATGAAAACAAATAACACATAACACATGATATGATATTGCAGAAAACTCCTATTAGGAAGTAAAAACTGTGGTGGGGATGTCTACCCACAAAACTTCACTATCTGCAGATAAGAAGGGAGCTGGTGAAGGCTTACAATTGATCACTTCTGATGATCGACCTTGTTAAGAGTATTAGAGTGGAGACCTGTTAAGATCTACTTTGTTAGAAGCTTTAGCAACACTGTTAGGTGTGCACTCTCTTAAGAGATTTATCAACGAACTATTAAGTCCACCTTCTACAAAAGGATATATGTTGTGATGCACTTTTAAGAATGCAACTACACTATAAATGTTAATCTGATAGTGAATGCAATCTCTAATTCCTAATAATAGATCCTCTATAGCTTACAATGTAAATGTAATCAGCTTGAGTGATAGAGTGATACCTTGTCTCTGCTCATCTGTAGCCTTTCTGTGTTCTTGATAACTTTTTTGTTATGTTTCTGTACTTTGCATAAACTATCTCCCTTTTCTTAGATACTCTCAATGGCTACTGTCATTTATCAACTAATTACAAGTCTGTCAATTAAAAATCATTTGAACATCTATTTATACTAGTTTCTAGCTCTATTCTTGATTCGTGCTTTTCAAATTAACTCTAGATCAAAGGTTTACAACTTGACCTTGATCTTTAGTTAGATATGTTTTAGATATGTTAGGATGCTTTAAAACATTTACAATATGCTTGATTATCCTTCAAGTAAATATTTAAAACAATTTAAAACTCTATAAATAGAATTACACTATTTTATCTGACATGCAAAGTCAGATCCACTGTTTTGCGGGTTCTGTAACTGACTGTCAGTTCTGATGATCAGGCTATTCTGTCAGTTCTATAAGTTTTGTATCATTCTTTACTCTGTCAATTTTCTACTCCATTGGTGTCCCTTATTTGAACTATTCATCGGGTATGCCTTTTCTTCTTTTGTCGGTGATGTTCTCAAAACTGTATCGTCGGTTATGCTTGTCATCGGTTTGACTCTCGTCAATGTTCATCTGGCAATTCTATACTTAGCATTTTTCACGATAGATATTTTCATCTCATCTGGTGTGCTTTCTGTCTACCGGTTATATCTATACTGATGACCTTTATTATGTTTTTCCCTTTAAGTATACTAATGGAAAAACTTAATGTCATCAATTCAATAACTTTACCTTTTTTTTTCTGCTCTGTTTGTTGGCTCCACCATGCATGTTGTTATTTTATAGCTTTAACAACCAAATAAGTTGTCTGGTGTAATACAAACCACCTTGTGTTGAATACCCACATGGCTTATCGGGCATATCTAGAAGTTAACCCATAAATGTTGATATCTGTTCTAATAACAAACACATGCAAGCTATCATTTTATAACTGATAAATGAACTCCATCTACTCTGTTGGCTCTAATAAATGTTTAAATATATGACAACATTTCCATGTCTAAAAGATATCTTAATACATTGAGGCCCTATCTATCCTTGCTAAACTGAGAACATTTGTATGTTTATTCGTATCACTGTCTAACAATTGTTTACATTATCATAAAAAATGTGTTTTGCTTCCATTCACTATGTTTCAAGTTTTACAACATGTGGTTTTACTTGTGCAAAAATAGCATCTAGTGGCATATTAATATACTATCATTCAATTCTTATGAAAATATAACCCATGGGGTTCGAGCACGGGCTCGTGACTCCCATGAGTAATATTTGTGACAAGAAGCTCGATACCCAAATATGCATATTTCTTCTTCTTATTCGTGCAACTCTGTCATATGCATGCATATTCATATTGAACTTCAAATGTTTATTCAAACATGAATAATTGTATTAATAAAAACATTGTTTATCTGATGAACATGTATAACACTATCACTTGAATGCTCAAACACTACTGATGTTCATCTTCTATTCTTGTAGAGAACACTTATTTTGAACTTTCATAAAACAATATGAAACAACAGTATTGCTTACCTAATTTTTTTTAAACATGTACAACAACAACAACATTTGATTCTCATACTTAATCCATAACAGTGTCACTGTATAGCTTTGATCAACTCTTGTGTATAGATGGATAAACGATATGAGTTATAACTATCAATATATTCTTTCATTTGGTTGTAAAGAAGAATGCCACTATTTTATTATCTTCTCTTATTTAAAGATATAAGTGTTTAGAACAAATACTTTCCTTTCATATTCACTTAGTAAATAACAAAATGATATTATTATTTTCTTTTCATCTTTGCATATTTCGCTGTTATGTAAACATGAACAATAACATCTAGTTGCACTATAGAATGATGATACAATGTTAACCATAAGTATGCAATCTAATTCAAATGACTCTTCTATATCCGCATACTTATTCTAACAACATTAGTGTTCCTTTCTTGTAAATGCATTGTTTATTTGATGATTTCAAAATCATAATATTTCAAATAGCATTACATTTAATCTTTGCTTATATAATGATAGAGTACAATTTTACCTCATTTTCTTAGATCTGCAGTCCTATTCTTGAGTCTTGATAATCTAGTTCAATCAATATTTAGATGAAGATCTACATTTGTGAAGAATTGAACAATAGTGTTACTTTTTTCTTGATTGTAAACAATCATTCATTTCATCTTCTACATATCCTTTTTCCAGGAACCCTTCATTCCACATGTGCCTTCTACATCATTACTGTAATCTTCATTTAATCTCAATAGCATTTCAACATGTAACAACATGCTTGTATTTTGTACCATATTTTATGAACTATATCTTCTTCTTCATCTATGCACATAGCATTAGATTATAACCTTGTAATGAACACACCTTTCTTATATTGCATGTAATGCATCTTTTGAAGTTCGAGCATAGGCTTGTAACACTCATTGCATTTCCTTTATTATCTACATTCAGTCAATCTATATTCACTTTGTTTATACAAATCACAAATCAATCTATTAGGTTAGTGAATAGGATCAACCAATCAATGTTTGTGTGTGCGTTCCATAAGAAATGACACTCATGCATAAATGTTGGTTGGTTGATTTGTGTTTATTACCTTAACATGTTGATGTTTTTTCTTAAAAAGGTTTCTCAGCTTCAAGACCTAAGTCCCTTTGATTCATTTTCTTCTGATTATACAAACAACAATTCTTTGAATAATTTAGAATGATAACCATATGCAATAAAAAGTTTAATAGAGATATGTCCCTTTGATATTTTTATTCAGTTGATGCTAAGGCATATTTTATTGTTGTATTGATGCTATTGGTAAATTTACAACTCTGAAAGTTTGATTTTTGTATGTTGTTTTGGTTTCCATGCATTGCTTAGATCCAATTTGGATCTAATATTTCACTATTTCCATGATGCAAGACAGGACCCTCAACCTAGTATGCAGAACTGACATGAAGGTTTGACAAAGGAAAAACAACCAACAATGCGTGGACTCCTAATGATGCTTCTATCATGCTTTGTTTTCTATAATTACCTCTAAGTTTTGAATAAAAAAGATGTAACATGGAAGAAAAATTTGCATACTACATTTAGTTTGAATGCACAATGTAATGATCAATTATGAATTTTGAATTTTGAACATGATCAATACTTAGAGTACAATATTCTGATAATATAAATGCAATAGCAATATATTTTCATTATCATCTTCTGAATAAAAAAATTGAAGAGGTGTACCTTTATGCAATCTTTTAGTGTTTATTATTGTAAGATTGCAGTGTGTAAAATTATGGTAACAACGTTGGCGGCCTTTGTTGGATGTCTTCCTGCTAGAAATTAACTTTAGACCTTATCCCTAGGGTAATGGAGTTAAAACCTAGAAAATACAGAAGCAACCTTATTGAAATGAAAATTCATCCTAGACCTAGGACTCATGCAACCTAACTAGGACCTTTTCCAAGAAGGCATTTTATTGAAAATGAAAACTAAAGACCCCTAGTGCTTGACAACACTTATTGAAAAGAAACTAAAAACTAAAAGTACTAACCCTCAAAGTAGAGCTTGAGGAAGATCCCATTGACTGGGATGGGCAATATTTTTCCAACAACGGTAGATAACTAAAATTAATTATTCTATTTGCATTCAGTAATGACAAATGGGGCTGACCAAAAAATTTCAAGTTTATAATGCTCCCTTTGCTTTCTCTTAAGTACATCCCATTTCAGAAATAGGTCACCTTCTTTGAACTCTTTAGGAGTTTCTTTTTTCATCAAAAGCCCTCATATTATGATTCTACCTTAGCTGAATATTCCTTAAGGTTGTGCTTCTCTTCTCCTCTAGCTACAACAATTCATCATACCTCAACTTAAGAGGATCTTTCTCTTCAAACAGAAACATCTGATTAGCCAATTGCATGGCTGGAAACTCAGTAGAAATAGGTAACCTTTCTTCTTTACCATAAACCAATAAATAAAGTGAGCTTCCAGTGATCTTCTTTGGTGTAATTTTGTCCAGCCATAGGGCTTCTTTAAGTTTAGTAGTCTAATCCCTCTTGTTCTCCTGTAGAGTCCTTTTGATAATCCTTATCAGGTTCTTATTAGTGGACTCACCAAGACCATTATCCTTAGGGTAATAGTTAGATAATGTATTTAGATATATTCCATTTTTAACAGCCCATTCTATTATTCTAAAACCAACAAAAGCCAATGCATTATTTGAAACAATTGATTGAGGTACTCCAAACTTGGTTATAATATCTTCATAAAATTTCAGAACAATAGATCTCATTGATTCTTTTAAAGCAGCAGCCTCAGTCCATCTTGTGAAATAATCTTTAGTAGTCAAGATCCATTTATGACCTGCACTAGAATTAGGGTTAATTGGACCTATGCAATCCACTCCCCACTTGATAAATGGTTGGTCAACAATAATAGGCTTTAGTGGCAATACTGCTAGCCTTGTTTTCCTGCAAACATAACACATGTTTGACATCTTCTTTCCCAATAATGGGAATCCTTCAATAGATCAGGCCAATAATAGCTCGCCCTTAACATTTTCCATGTTGTAGTTATAGGATTGAAGTGTCCTCCACATGATCCATCATGGAACTTAGATAAAATTTTGTTCTGATCAGTAGTATCAATGCATTTCAATAGTAGTAAAGAATAATTTTTTCAATAAAGCATACCATTTATCAAAACATAAGGGAAAAATTACAATCTGAAATACCTCCTTTTGGCTTTATTAAGATCAGTTGGAAATTGTCCAGTTTGCAGAAATCTTCTCATATCAGTCAAACAGTTTGCTGGTTGATCATTAAGTACAAGTGTGTCCTAAAGTAAGACAACCTCATCATTGTTTTCAGCCTCCTATTCTTCTTTCTCTTTTGTCTGTGCACACAAATTCTTGCCTCTACCTAGTTGTGTTACATGGATATGTATATCATATTCCACAAATTTTGTGATCCAACCTGCCCTCTTTTCATTTACATCCTTATTTTATAGAAAATAATTGATTCTAGGGTGTGCAACCATAAGGTGAATTTTATTTCTATAAACAAGATGTTTGAATTTATTTAAGGATTTGATAACAGGAAGTACATGTTTCTCAACAAAAATGTACCTTCATTCATAATCATCCATTCCTTTGCTGAAAAAGGCTACTGGATGCTCTAAATTGACATCTTTTTCAGCACCAACATAGCTGAAATGGTATCATATCCTCCTGTTGGGTGGGTAAGAGTTGCCTTTATTTGAACTTTCCAAATTCATGTGTCCACAATGGTCAAAACTTCACTCTGTTTGCTTTCCTTCCTTGTTGTTTTCCCCCCCCCCAAAGTCTTTACATTTGAGTCAGTCAAATCTAAACTTTTGGCATCGTTGGAATCAGTTCCGGTCTTTCATAAACCGAACACTTGCATTTTTCAAGTCATTTGAACCACTTTGAACCTCTTCGAACCTCTTCGAACTCCGGTTCGAAGTAGTTCAAAGTAGTTCGATAGCGGCCTAAGTCTTTTATTACTAATGACGTGTTCCTGCAAGAAAGCACGTGGTATTTTTCCTCTTATGAGATGTTGAACCTCTTTGAACCCCTTTGAACTCTGGTTCAAAGTAGTTCAAAGTAGTTCAGAAAGGAGGCCGACGGGATTCTTAATGATGTAACGACCTGACAAGATGGGATGATTGACGTGGCATGATTTCATTTGCTGGGTCAGTACATAGAAACCAAGGAAATCACTTGCACGGGTGGAAAATATTTGGTTTGAGGGAAAATAATTATGATTGGAAAAGGTGGCAGGTCCTGAAGATACAATTTGATTTGAAAGAATTTATTTCTTAACGTCATCTGGGAGTGAAGGCCTGATTAATGCTCGCACAAAGCTGTATATCCCGCATTTCAAATGGCATGTAAAAAGGAGCTGGGTAAGTCATTCTTCCCTATTATGCATTGCGGGATCTTGGCGCTGGAAAGGTGGTCTGGTCAAGTTCAAATCTTACAGGTAGCTTTTTTGAGCTTTGCCCCTCATTTCTGGTTGTTCCTTAAAATTCAATATTTCGAGCAGTAAGCCAGTAGACTTTCATCTTCTTAGACAAACATGAAGTCTGTTATGCATTTATTTGGGAATGTAAAGAATCTAGAATGCAGAGCTCCAGTCATAACAGACACAGATTTGTTAGGATTTTCAGTTGACCCCATAAGTTCAAAACTCTCATCTCATGTTGATGAAGAGTTTGTTGTAGAAATTGTAGCCAGTGGTCTATTAGAAGCGGACGCATTCCCACCTTTCGCCATTTGTCCAGAGTTAATACAGGAATGTATCAATAGGTATGATGTTAAATTGAAGAGTATTTTAAATGCGGATGGCCAAACCCTAATACCTGTGAACCATGAGACCATTGCGGCTATTTTCAAAATACCCGATGAAGGCCTTGTTAACTTCACCCCCACCCAGTCTCTGGCCCAATTCAAGGAAAATGTTGACAAAAATAGAAGCCACATAGCAAGAAGATGGACTAAAACCAATTACAAAGGGGGTTCGCGGTTTCCCAAATCCCTCACTAAGGATCACATGAACCCGTTGGTACATGATCTGGTTGTCCTCCTCCACCGATTGAAAGGCTCAGAACAAGCCCTATACTTCGATCAATGGATGTTCCATTTTGTGGAGATCATTCTGGAAGGAAGACAACATATAGATTGGGCTGAGATAGTAGCCGTGTCTCTTAGGGATCAACTCAAACAAAATCAAATGACCAAAGAAGGGTTTTATATGTCCTCGTACCTAATGTACTACTTGGCATGCACTCAAGATCTATCTCCTATCCAGAAGGTTCCTTGGAATGAAAGCCTGTTTATTTATGAGTATTGCCCATTGTTGAGAAAGGATAGAGTTCTAGAGGATTACAGGACAGCACATGATGTGTTCTAGGGGAAATTGCGCCAAGAACTTGTTGGCAAGCCGAACCAAAGGATTTCGGACAATGCTCAGAAATTGGTCAAGGTATTTGGAAGCTTCTACATTCAATTTCCCCACTTCACTTATATTCGGGTAGGTGGATTCAAAGAAGAACCCTTGAAGCTTCCTAGGTACGCTTTTGATTGTTTTGTTCTGGCAGAAGTTTGTAGACAGTTGTTTATTGTTATTAAAAATGCTCTCCCGGAAGACAAGTGGAACTCTTTGTTCCCAGTGAAATTAGGCCATCTAGTCTGTAACAATATGTTAGATGCATCTGTTGTGGGGAGCAATTTACTGAAATTCCACATGCCCTTTTACGAACCAAGGACAGGATTTGATAGCAAAGGTTTTGCCAGGCAGACCCTAGGGCTAAGAAAATGCCCTTCCCCAAGTTATCATCTTGAGGATCTATGGGAGAATCTTGGTCATGAGAAAATGATCTGGGAGCGGGATCGAACCAGGCTTACTATATCTTAGATCAAGCTATTGCAATTGAAGTTTGATGTCAGAAATATAGAAGAGGACACTTCAGAGGTCCCTCGTCCATCCGCCACCTTTTCTAAAGTAGAAGGTGTCCCAATTATTGATTGGGATAGAAAAGAGTCCAGCTATATCAGACTCTGGGCCTGCAGCATTTTTGAAGAAACTGAGAACTGGATTACGGCGAGGAAGAAAGGAGTTCAACTCCTTACAAATACATGCCTTGATACTGGGTCACCTGTTAAAAGTGTAAAGCAAGGTCTTGCTAATGATTC
>MU226527.1:77782-92629 GCA_018584345.1 Thuja plicata | reverse complement strand
GAGAGAGAGAGAGAGAGAGAGAGAGAGAGAGAGAGAGAGAGAGAGAGAGAGAGATTATTGTTTATTTTCTAGACCTAGGGTTTGCAATTTTGTTTTTAGTTGTTACTAGGTTTACATTTTTGTTTTCTACCTAGGGTTTCTTGTTTTAGTTGTGTTTAGGTTTAGGTTTAGGTTTCCTACCTAGGATTTTAAGTTTTGAAAGTCTTATTGTTTTCTACAATAATTTACAAAGTAAAATAAAACTAAACATTTAACATGTAATTTACTGTAGTACTATTTAAAAAACAAACTTCAAACATTAAACATAATACGCATTGAACATTAAATATTAAACTAGTTCTGAGAGAGAGAGAGAGAGAGAGAGAGAGAGAGAGAGAGAGAGAGAGAGAGATTTTATTATTTATTTTCTAGACCCATGGTTTACAAATTTTTTTCAGTTGTGTCTAGTTTTACATTTGTGTTTTCTACCTACGGTTTACAATCTTGTTTCAGTTGTGTTTAGGTTTAGGTTTTATTTTTCTACCTAGGGTTTCTTGTTTCAGTTGTGGTTAGGTTTAGGTTTAGGTTTTAGTTTTCTACCTAGGATTAAATAATTTTTGAAATTTTTGTTGTCTTCTACAATAATTTACAAATTAGAATAAAACTAAACATAACAATTTATTTTAATCCTATTAAAAAAACTTTAAACATTAAACAGTAAATATAATACAAATTTTAACATTAAAGTAATTAAAAACTACAATAAAATATAATTTTAATGAAAATAATAATAAAAAACAATGATATGTACCTGGACTCAAAAAAAACAACAAGGGGGGTCATTGGTAGCTCTCAAAACGGTCACTTGTCTACAGCAAAACATGATTCCGTTTTGTAAGTTGTGAAAATGACTTACAAAACGGTTTAAAGGAAAAATTAAATACTTTTACAAAACGGGTACCTATTTTGTAAAAAAAGGGTGCCCATTTTGGTCCAGGAACCCGAACCAAATTGGGTGCCCATATTTAAATGGGCACCCATTTTATATTTACGGCTCAGGTGCCCAAAGCATAACGGGCACCCATTTCTTAAAACTAGGTGCCTGTTTTGATTTGCCAATTTTTTTTGGCCGTGAAATTCAACGGAATTAGCACCCAACTTTGTGCTTGCACCCTTATTTCTAAATATTTTTAGTTTCTCATAATGATCTTCTTTGATTAGCATGCTAGTTTTATTCTTTTTAAACTAATCAGCAGAGTTAAAGAGGGACTCCAAGCTAAGTTTTCCCTTAGGAAGCTTATTGGACTTCAATTGTATGATCTAGTCCTCAAATTGCTGTCTTATTTTGTTGTCCTTAGAAGCTACAAAGCCATCTATTTATGTCATAAAGCTTAAGATATGCTCATCAATATTGAAAAACCTACCAATTAAGGTCATTATTTGAGATAGATGGCCTAACAACAATCTGAATACGAGATTGATCAGAGTCTACACCTTTGTTTTCACAAATAGTAACTTGAGCACCAATAGCAGCTAATCTATCAGCATGCTAGTTTTTACTTCTACGTATAGAAATCAGATTGAATGCATCAAAATCAGCTAGAATATCTGATATTCTAGATTTATATAACTTCAAGAGATAATTTTTTATAGCATTCAGGCCTCTCACCTGATTGACCACCAATTCACTATCCTCGAATGCTCTTAAACATTTAACATTTCTTTTTCTTTCCCACTCCAATCCCTGAATCAGACTTTCATATTCAACCACATTGTTTGAATAAGGAAATGTCAATCTAAATGTAGTATTATATTTGTCACCATATGGAGACACAATGATAACCCCCGCTCCAGCTCCATCCTTGTTTCTAGATCCATCAAAGAATAAATCCCAAAGCTGATTAGATTGTTCTAAATTAGCATCCTGTGACTTTATCAATTTACGAATAACAAGATCAGATTCTGTAATCATATAATTATCAAAACCAACATCATAAATAACACTATCTTGGTTGGCTAAAGTTTTTCTTGCTGCCCACTCATCTAACAATATATCAGGAATGCCTTCAATCTGAGTATCAAAGGAAGGATAATCTTTAAGATCATCAACATCTATAATCACACAACTACCATTAATAGGGCTTGGAATATATGGCTCTATGTGATCCTTTGTTAGCACCTCAGATTTTATGGTCACTTTTGCACCATATCTAGTCCTAGACAACATATGAGACCAATCCTATGAGAAATATCCTCCTATTTTTGTAGTGAGGCAGATCTATGACATAAATATCCTGCTGAATAGAGAAATTTGGGCAAGCATGCGAGGTCAAACTTGCATTTTTAACAACACCTAGAGTGTGAACTAATGAACCATCTAACTGAATAACCTCTTTATCAAGAGGTTCATACTTCAAATCAAGAAGATCTACAATATTTTTTAGTCATCACTGTGTTGGTTGCACCACTATCAACCATCCAGTTATGCACTAATTTATCACCAATTATCAAGGACACATAAAAAGGAGGTGGCTTAACATTTGAAACTTTCTTACCATCCTTTGTTGTTGTTCCTTGCATATCTACAGCCCCTGGATTAGTCATGTAGCCCCTGGATTAGTCAAAACAACCCTTGTAGGCTTCTTTAAGGTTTGTTGTGATCTTGCTGTCTATTTAGACAACTCTTCCTTAAGTAAATTTGCCTAGCCTAGAATGGCTAAAGAATCCCACATAGGGATTCAAACATTCATCTTCTTCATATTGTCCACAGTATTATAAGGAACAAAAAACTGTACCTTTTGAGGAGATTTACCAATGGTCTAATCTGTGTGCTTCTGATGTTGTTGTTCTTTATTTACAAGAGAGGAGTGATGTTTTAGAATAGAAATATGAGGAATGAGTGGTGATTGAGTTGTAGCAGCAATCTTAGTAGAAAACTGCTCTGACTCTAGAGATCTCTTCTTGGCTCTTATGTTTGCTGATATAGGTGAATCATTACTCACTGCACAAAACTCTTCTTCTTTCCAATTAAGAAACATTATGTCTAAAGAACTTAGATTCAGTTTTTTTTTAGTCTCTTCAATAGATGCAATTGGTTGTGATTCAATCACACTTTGAACCATTAGGTCTTGATTAAGCACTCCATTAGTGCACTTAGACTTATTGTGGGGCTTCCCACAAGGACAACACCACTCATATTCAGCAGAAAGGTTACTTTGGTTAGGCACAATATTGCTAACAACATTAATAAGTGTAGGGTTATAAGATCTATAAGGCCTTTGGTTCTAGTTCTGCCTATTGGTATTGCTATTTCCTTGGTATTACTACTTTTTACCTTGGTAAATGGGCTGACTAGGCTTCTATGATGAAGAACTAGCAAACTAATTTTCCATATCGGCTATTGGATTTCCTTGAGCTTGCTTCCTTTTAAGGTTTACTAGGTCATTTCTAGAGGTCTGCAATAAACTCTCAATCTTTTGATGGTTGTCTTTTATGTCTTGCAGCTAATTAGAAGAGGCAACAGACATCATCTCTTAATTTTTGTAAGATGGTAAAGATGCCAGAGGTGGGGTAATCAATAGCATATTGGGTTTAGCCTAAATAAGGCTATTTTCTTCCCTAATTTCAATATCAAATGCTTGAGGCAAAGAAGTTCCCCTCATAGATTGGATAATAACAGAAATATCACTATTCAGACTTTTAAGGAAGTACAAAAGTGCATATTTAGCATAAGGTTTTACCATGGCAGGAATCCTATTCAAAGTCTTTTGAAATTGGAGATTGAAATCACTCATCTCTTCTTGTGGAGCCCTTTTGATAGTAGCCAGTTGCTCCACCAAAGAAATATTGTTAGATTTATCTTTGAAAAATTTAGACAATTCCTCACCTAGTGCATCCAATGAAGCAATTGATCCAACTCAGAGAGTTCAGAACCATTCTAATGCTTTGACCTTTAGTGATGTAGCCAATAGCTTCAAATCTACATCCTCCTCCGTGATATGATTGACATTGAAAAGAGAAGAAACATCTCTGATGTGCTCAATAGCTATTGTTTTCCCTTCTCCTGTGAAAGATGGTAACCCTTTCAAGGCTGCCAATGGTATGTTGTTGTGATTGGCAATTCTGAAAGGGCCACCCTAATCAAATGGTACAAATGGTAGATTTCTAGCCATCCTTGGTGTTACTATAGTAGAACTTGAAGGTTTAGGTTGATCTTCTTCTGTTGGTTTTTCAAGAACAACTTGAAATTGAAGTGTCAGAGGACTTTCTGAAGATTCTTGATCTAAATCCGGTAAGTCAGTGTAGAATTAGGAGGAGCTAAAATTCCCTTGGATCTTATTTTCCTTGGTCTTCTTGGTTTCCTACCCCTTGGTACAAGCTAAAAGGAGAGCTCTTTTGGAACTCTAGGTTCTCTCTGTAAAGTTCTTCCTCTCCTAGTATCTGATAACTACAAATAGTCAAACTCTTTTCTGCTCCTTGTTTGGATTCTTTTCATCTATCAAAATGAGTCCCACCGGGCGTGCCAAAAATTGTTAAGGCCAAAAAATATCACCCTAACTTAGGTATTAGGGAATAATAATATTTCATGGTAACAATGGAAACATTCGTGAGTTGTGGATGGACTCTGACTAATAAGGAATCTCTAGATTCTAGGCCAGTTCCTTATGGATTTGGGGTATCATCAATCTACTACTTTCTTCTAATTTTTTGGAGGAAAAGGGAGAAATTTAACTAAAACTAAATAAACAAACTTAAAAGGTGATACACCAAATATGATTCAGACTTCTCAAAGATTGATACTAACATTCACTTGACATACCCTAATGATTTCTACAATGTCATTCACTACTCAATACATAGGGTAACCTAAATATCACTATTAGGGTTTTCACCACAAATAATGTAAATTTTGCTAACAAACATGCAGATTCTACAAAAGGTTATACTCTACAATCTAGAATAAGAATCAAGTGAATTCACTAATCTATGTTGCAAAACACATTACACTTAAATGCAAAAAATTGAAAAGGATTGATAGCAAAGTTCTGAAAGGTATATGAATAATAGAGCTAGCTTCATTCTCGTTAAAAACTGTGAATAGTTACATGAGATAGTACAAAAATGACAAGGAATACATGCATCCACTTACACAAAATCTATAGATCTAGCATGAACAAATGGCTACAAAATGTATGGAAAAGATGCAATGGAACAATAAGCTCACTGACACTTCTTTTCCCCAAATTTTGAACCCCTATACTGAAATCAAAAGCTCAGATATATAGCCCTCAAGGTCAATTTCAAAAAATCCATTCCTCCCCACAAAAGCCCCTCCAAAAGCCTCAAAAATAGCTAATCCCTAAACCTAAGGCATAATTGATGCCAAAAATCTAGCCCTCAAATGTTGATATTTTAAGATTTACATCTTTTACATAACTATTACCAACATATAACAAAATACACATATTCTCTAACCCCTCACAATACATAAAACCCTAACCCAAATCAAACCCAACACCATAGCCAAGGCTAACCCTACCTAAATGAATATTTTAGCCAAGGTCAACATGATCAAACCCACTATAAAGATCTATCTCTGTCCTGGCACTTGGGGTACTATCGTGGTACTTGGGAAGGCAATCTTGCACTGTAATCTTTAATGAACCTTTACTGCTTTGACCGCATATTTGAAAAATGGCCAAAACTTGGCATATGCATTATCGCATTCCATCTTTTGCCTTCTGTATTGGGAGAGAAGTTAGGGTTTCTATGTGCTCTAACGCTACCATGCTATGAATATGGCACATCTCTGGACTTTGTTCTTCTCTATTGAACTCAGACTTTGTTGTGAGTGGGAGTTGTAACTTGGATTTCTATTCTAGCATCTAGCTTTTCTTCGCTGTGGATATGCATTCATTATTGGGCTCTGTTGTTCTTCAATGAAAATATAGAGTTTCACCATGGTATCTGTCTATTTAGTGAAGTAATCTTGAGATTTTATCTATAGTCCATGGGCTAGAACATAGCAATCTCTGTTTAGTTTTCTTCCTCATTAGCCGTGATCATAAATGTGCATTCATTGTTGAGTATAACACTCAAACTCCAACTAGAATTCATGATGGAATTAAAAGGTTGGGATCTTTAGCTAGAACTTAGAGTTAAATGCCATACTGTATGGTTCTTTCTTGGGCTTGGGCTCTATTAAAACTTAGGCTCCTCTGCAAGTTATTCACATATAAGTCACTTTCTTCTCTACTTGGTGCTCATCTTTCATTTGAACAGGCAGTTTGTAATATTTTTTGTATGTAGTTTAACAAGCTTGAATCTCAAACTTTCTATTCTTAGTTAACTCCTTTGTATTTTCTGCAAATGATTCTAGGGCTTTTCTCAATTTGGGTTTTCAATAACTTTGATTTTTTTTTTGGTGCTTTGTTTTTTGGCTCCACCATGCATGCTATAATTTTATAGCTTTAGCAACCACATAAGCTATTTGGTGTAATACAGTGAACCTTTTGCTAAATACCCACATGGCTTATTGGGCATATTTGGAAGTGAACCCATAAATGTTGATATCTATTCTAATAACAAACACATGAAAGTTATCATTTTATAACTAATAAATGAACTCCATCTACTCTGTCGGCTCTACTGAATGTTTAAAAAGATGATAGCACTGCCATGCCTAAAATACATCTTAATATGTTGACGATGTATCTATCCTTGTTGAACTGAGAACATTTGCATGTTTATTAATATCACTATCTGACAGTTGTTTACATTATCATAAAAAAATGTGCTTTGCTTCCATTCACTATGTCTGAAATTTTACAACATGTGGTTTTACTTGTGCAAAAATAGCATCTAGTAGAATATTAATATACTGTCATTCAATTCTTATGCAAACATAACCCATGGGGTTTGAGCACGGGCTTGTGAATCCCATGAGAAATATTTGTGACATGTAGCTCGATACTCAAATATCAATATTTCTTTTTCTTATTCGCACAACTATGTCATATGCATGCATATTCATATTGAACATCAAATCTTTATTCAAACATGAATATCTGTATTAATAATAGCATTTTTTATCTGATGAACATGTATAACACTGTCACTTGAGTGCTCAAACAATATTATTGTTCATCTTCTATTCTTGCATAGAACACTACTTTTGAACTTTCATTAAATAATATGAAACAACAGTATTGCTTACATAACTTGTTTTTAAAAAATTTACAAGAACAACAACATTTTATTCTCATACTTAATGCATAACAGTGTCACTGTATAGCTTTGTTCAAATGTTGAGTATACATGGATAAAAGATATCAGTGATAACTATGAATATGATCTTTCATTTGGTTGTAAAGAAGAATGCCACTCTTTTATTATCTTCTCTTATTTACAGATAGCAATATTTAGAATAGATACTTTCCTTGCATAAGCACTTAGTAAATAACAAAATTATACTATCATTTTCTTTTCATCTTTAAATATTTCATTGTTATGTAAACATGAACAACAACATCTAGTTTCACTATAGAATGATGATACAATGTTAACCATAAGTATGCAATCGCTCAATGGAATCCAATTCAAATGACTCTTCTATATTTGCATACTTATTGTAACAACATTAATGTTCCTTTCTTTTAAATGCACTATTTATTTCATGATTTCAAAAGCATATTTCAAATAATATTACATTCAATATTTTCTTATATAATGATAGAGTATAGTTTTACCTCATTTTATTAGATCTGCAGTCTTGTTCTTGAGTCTTGATAATCTAGTTCAATAAGTATTTAGATGAAGAAGTACATTTGTCCAGAATTGAACAACAGTGTTACATTTTTTCTTGATTGTAAACAATCATTCATTTCATCTTCTACATATCCTTTTTCTAGTAACCCTTCATTGCACATGTGTCTTCTACAGCATTACTATACTCTGCATCTTATCTTAATAGCATTTCAACCTATAACAACATGCTTTCATTTTATACCATCTTTTATGAGCTGTATCTTCTTCTTCTGCATTGGTGCACATAGAATCAGATCATAACCTTGCAATGCACACACCTTTCTTATATTGCATGTAATGTATCTTGTGAAGTTTGAGCACAGGCTCGTGACACTCACTGCATTTCCTTTATTATCTACATTCAGTTTATTTCTATTCACTTTGTTTACACACATCACAAATCAATCTGTTAGGTTAGTGAATAGGATTATCTAATTAATGTTTGTGTGTGAGTTCCATATGAAGTGGCACTCATGCATGAATGGTGGCTGATTGATTTGTGTTTATTAACCTAACATGTTAATGTTTTTCAAAAAAATGTTTCTCATCTTCAAGACCTAAGTCCCTTTGATTCTGATTCTTCTAGTTCTACAAACAAGAATTCTTTGAATAATGCATAATGATAACCATATGAAATAAAAGGTTTCATAGAGATATATTGCTTTGATATTTTTATTCAGTTGATGTTGAGGCATATTTTTTTGTTGTATTGATGCTATTGGTATATTTACAACTTTGAAAGTTTGATTGTTATATTCTGTTTTGGTTTCCATGCATTGCTTAGATCCAATTTGGATCTAATATTTCACTGTTTCCATGATGCAGGATAGGACCCTGGACCTAGTATGCATAACTTATATGAAGATTGGACAGAGGACAAACATGAATATTGGACAGATGAAAAACATCCAAAAACTAAATACAGACACCCTACCAAGCAATGCATGGACCCCTACTCATTCTTCTATCATGCTTTCTTTTCTGTAATTAACTCTAAGTTTTCAATCAAAAAAATGTAATATGGAAGAAAAATTTGCATACTACATTCAATTTGAATGCACAATGTAATGATCAATTATGAATTTGGAATTTTGAACATTGTCAATACTTAGAGTACAATATTATGATAATATGAATGCAATAGAAATATATTTTCATTATCATCTTCTCAATAGAAATGTTGAAGAGGTGTACCTTTATGCAATATTTTAGTGTTTATGATTGTTAGATTGCAGTTTACAATATTAGGGTAACAAGTACACAAGATATGAATCTAATAAACAATATGATAGAGAAAATGGAGAATATATTGAAGAATAATAAGAAGAGAAAATGGAGGCTTTGACATCTACAACCTAGACAACAAGGCATGTACAAAAAAATCATTCAGAAAGCTAGATTATAGGAGATAAGAATAAAGGAGTAATTACAAGAAATAGAGCTTAACCGATGAAAACAAATTACAAGAAGTAGAGCTTCTTAGGAACAAGTGTTATTATGTTTTCTTTTAGAAACTAAACCAAAAACTATAGAAGAAGCTTGTAATGGTCAATGATGGCTAAAGAAAATAAAAGAAGAGCTTGATAAGACTAAAAAGAATCAAACTTGGGAGCTTGTGCCTAGACTAAAAAACATAAATGTGATTGAAACAAAGTGGGTATTTTGGAACAAGTTGGATGAGAATGGAAAGATAGTAAGAAATAAAGAAAGATTAGTTTACAAAGGATATACTCTGATTGAGGGCATTAATTTTAAAGAAATATATTGTCATGGTGGCCAAATGGAAGCTATCAAAATATTTTTGGATTTTGTAGCCTATAAGGAGTTCAAAATGTATTAGAAGGATGTAAAATCAACATTCTTGAAAGGACAAATAAAAGAAGAAGTATGTATTGATCAACTATAGGTGTTCAGGATAGGGAGTGACTCATATTTTGTTTGTAGATTGAAGAATACATTGTATGGATTGAAGAGGACACCTATGACCTTATATGATAAATTAGACAAGTGCCTATTTGGACAATATTTCAAGAAGAGATCCACTAATGGTAACTTGTACTATAAGGTAATTTTAGATTAGATCTTGATTTTTATAGTATTTTTTGATGAAATAATATTTGGTGGTAATGAAGATATGTGTAGATGTTTTGCTGATGGAATGCAGAAGAGATTTGAAAGATCTATGAATGGAGAGTTAAATTTATTTCTTAGTTTACAATTGAATCAAAATTGTAAGGGAATTTTTATTTCTGAATCCAAGCATGTTATAGAAGAAGTGAAGACATTTGGATTGGAGAATTCTAAACCAGTTTATACACCTATTGTTACAGGATGCAAGTTAACAAAAGAAGATGATTCACCAAAGGTTGATGTCAGTAAATATAGGTCAATGATTTCAGGACTGATATATCTGACTGCTACGCGACTAGACATTATGTATGCTATTTGTTTGGAAACCCTCTTTTAGCAAGAACTAAAGGAATCACATGTTGTTACAATAAAAATAATTTTTTTTAGATATTTAAAAGGAATAAAAGACAATGGATTATGGTATCATAAGGACTCAAATTATACTCTAAAAAATTACACTGATGCGGATTGGGGTGGTTATGTTGATAAAAAAACAATTACTAGTGGTAGAGCTTATTTCTTTGGCTCCCTACAGGTTGCATGGTCAAGTAATAAATACAATCTTGTGTGTTTATCCACTACTGAGGTTGAATATATTGCAGCATGTTCTTGTTGCACACAAGTTCTATGGATGAAAATAATGTTGAAGGATAGTGGCATATAATTTAATGATAGCATCTCAATTCTATGCGATAATACAAGTTATATAAAGATTTTTAATAATCTAGTAAAAATTACATAATGAAACACATAGAAATCAAATATCACTTCTTGAGGGAGAAGGTGTTAGACAATGAGGAGAAGCTTAAATATGTACCTACAGAAGAGAAAATTTCAAATATATTTACAAAACCATTATGCAAGGATACATTTGAGTATCTCAGGAAGAAGTTAGGAGTCCTTTCCATTTTTCTATGAACTAATTGCACCAAAGTGTGCATTGGTCTAGAGAATTGCATGGTTATTTTTTTTTGGATAAGTGCTTAGTGACTTCCTCTCATGGGGACCAGAGTGATTTTATAAAGGGGAGTATTGTACTTTGTCAATGTTGTCAAAGTGGTAGATGATTAAAGGATTTTGAAGCTAACATCTTAAGTTATTTTTGTTTGTTGTTGATGGATATTTCCATCAATGACAAAGGGGGAGATTGATGTGAATGTGATTGTTGTTTTTATTAATGGTTGGAATTTAT
The DNA here is from genome assembly GCA_018584345.1 of Thuja plicata. Lineage (NCBI taxonomy): Eukaryota > Viridiplantae > Streptophyta > Pinopsida > Cupressales > Cupressaceae > Thuja > Thuja plicata. The sequence goes on along the minus strand of MU226527.1, from coordinate 81,522 downwards.
GTCAGCATATCTACCTATTTGACGAGGCTCCATTTGTGGTTTACTGATAATTATGGTTAGTGAGGCTTTTTATTCCTGTAGAATGTGTATCGACAGGCATTCTGTTATGATCTATATTTTATCATTCTTGCATTAGTACCATTCATGGTATTACATAATGAGATTTAATATTTTTGATCTAGACCAATCTCATTCTTGGTTGAAATGTTTTAGAATGTCTATTTACATTTTAACATATACTTTTGTATTCATCGAATCTGAATGTCATGAAGAATGTAATGTGTATTGATCTCAGTGAGGAAGTATTGTATGGTCCATTTTTTATTCCTTACCACCATGAGAATGATTTGGTGTGACCTATTTCAAATTGTGTTACACTGACTTTGATGTTCTATAAATTAGTATACATATAGAAGATATATTTTTTTGAGATGTATGTATGCCAGTGTGCAAAGACAAGATATAAATTAGAAAATATTACTCTTTGTGTGAGTCTGTTTTACCAAGGGTAGAAGACTGGCACTAGTTACTTTGGTGGATTTCTTGTTAGTAATAAGCTTTTTGGCAGTTAGCTAGTTTTTTTTTGTAGTGATCCTCATTTATCAACAATTATTTGTTAGCTATGATAGTTATGTTGAATTCATGGAAGTGAGCCTATGGACAATGAGCCTTACCTGTAGTGAGCATTATTAAAAAAACTTAATCAATGTCACCTTAACCAATGTTCTTATTCATGAGAATTAGCTTCTTTTGAATTAACATTGTTACCAGTATAGTTAAAGTTTAAAAATATCTTTTGATAACTGATTCACCCTCCCTCTCATTTATCTATGATTGTTCAATAGGCTAAAGGCCGCAGATAAATTCAAAAAGGAAATTGACTCTATCGAGTCTTAGTTAACTGATACTGCGACAAAATATACTATCTTCAAAGATGCTACTGGAAAATAAATAAATAGAATAAGTGAGTTATAACTTCAATCAGATATAACATAAAAGAAGAGAGATGAATATATTAGAACTTATTTTGATTTCAGAGAAGTGATTGAAACAAAACTTAATTTTATGATGAAGATACATGAGAATGCAATAAATTTTGAAAGAGAGGAAATTTAACATCTTTTGATGATACTGTGAACAAGATGATTAAAAGTTAATATCACATTAGGATATTATTTTTATCTATGAATGATTTGAATCTAACTATATAGAGCCTAAAGAAGAGGTTTACAATAATATGGCCTAAGAATATGTAATTTCTTAATTATATGCTTTTAGGTTTTTAGTTGGAGAAAAGTGATAATATAAGGTTTGAAGTTTTTTTTTTTGGCCTTTGTCCTTGGTGACAAAGGGGGAGAAAGATAAGAAAATGTTCATACTCATGATTGTTTTGGTTAATTGTGTTTTGGTTATTACAGTAAAGGGGAGTTGACAGTAAATGAAAATGCTTTGGTTATTGCATTTTGGGGGAGTTAGTAGTAAATCAAACTTTTTTTGTGGTTGTTTTCCATCAATAATAAAGTGGGAGATTGTTGCAAAAATATCATTATGAACTTTTTATCTTTTTTTTTTCATTCATTTCAAACATTATGGACTAGAGATGTTGGAAGCATTGTGGTTTAGTGTTTTTTGTTGTAGATAGGTGTATATGGTGAAATGATGATCAATAATAGACCACCAAATCACATATACATTGAGAAGACCCTAAATCATATCCTAAAGCCAAATATTATTTGTACAACCCAAAGGATAAAATGAAGCAAATGCAAGATCTAGCTAAGGAGATAATTTAAGGTATTCTTTTGTGATGTATAGAAGAAAATGATAAGTGATCTTACGTTTATAACTTAAAAGAAGATGTAATAGCAAGGTAGAATAAGAGATATGATCTAATGTAGAGAAGTAGATGAAAGATGTATAAATAAGAATACATGTGTACCTAAAAATGAGGAAGAAAGAAGGTGTTCAAATGTTAATTTTCTATATGACAGTCGTAGAATGTCCTGATACCTGAATCGAACAGTCTATAACTTGAAACTCTAAAACCTCTAACTTTCTATTCTATTTCAGGAATAGGTCGAAATTGGTTTGAATTTTACCTAGGTATAGGTCAAAGGTTCTAACTATACCAAATATTCTCAAAATTAGAAATAGAAAATGGATCTGGGGAGCTCTCCCGACTGTCTTTCTGGCTCTACAAATGAATTTGATGCTTTGAATGTCAGGGTATATGTTGAAGGTTTGACCTATACCCAATATTGTTACAATATAGAACAAAACATGGACCTAGAAATTTTTTCCAAATGGGTTGTCAGATTTGTACCCATATCTACACTTCGGACCTACGCCTGCACACAAGAGAAAAGGGGAAATTGTCCAGGGAAAGGGGTTTGCCTTGGTAAAGCCCTCGTTTAGTGATTAACCTTGAAATTACATAGGTAAAATCATGAAAAATGAAAAATATAAATAACCACCTTGCTTTCCAAACTCTTGTGGTTGGGTGTAGATTCTCTATACCCACAAACATGTATGCTTTCCTGATTGAATCTTGGATTGTATAAGCTAGGATCTCTTCACCAATGCAATGGATCTATGCTTTCTAAATCATGGATCATGGATTTATGTATGATTGATATTCTTGAATGGAGAAGAAAATAATGAATAATGATATAGATCCTCCTTCTCAATTGGGAATTCCTTAACTACTCCATTATGAGAGAGAAATTCACATAGTAGTCTTCAAATCTTGGAGACAAATCCTTGCTTGCCTAAAATCATCTTGGGCTTGATTTCTTGTATGTAGATAGCATAGATGTGTGATGTTTATAAGAGATGGATCCAAAAATAAAGGGAAGAGGCATCCTTCTATAGATATTTAAGGTTTTAATTTTGCGGAGGCCGACCTGACTGGGTAGGAAAATAAAAATATTGTACATTGGGATAAAAAAAACCACCAAATTTAAACCCCCAAGGTATAGGTTGAATTTTGTTTGACCTATACTCATACTGATAACATTTGACGCAAAATGTGTAGGCTCTAAGAAGTATTAAGGGGGTCGGGGAAAAACAAAGAGAAAACTGGGAAAATCAAGCATAAATGCATATGATATTGAGGAGTTCACTAAAATAGGGTGCTAAATTTTTAATGGGTGCTAAATTTTTAGACCTATTAAAAATTTATAGTATATTTGTGTGTTTATCAATGCATCAGTGTTGTACTCTTAGGTCCAGAAAAGTGTGTGGTTTGGATGTTTATGTTCTAGTGACAATGATATAAATTTATAGATACCATGTTTACAATATTGATGATAGTGCTTCATTTGTTCTTTTGAGAAGTATTCCTCTCTATAAGTAATGGTTGGAGGTATCAAAATATACTTTATATTGTATTCAGGTCTTTGTCCTAGTTGGGGTGTTTCTAAGTGATCCAGAAACAATATTTCTAAGCGTCACAATTTTGTTTATATATTTCATTCATCTAGAAATGTGTTGTGATGGATTCTAACATGGATTATTGGCAAGTAATATTTATTATAATGTGATGTATGGATATAAAAATTGCTTGTGGTAGTTTGGATTCAATTGACAAGTTAGTTAAATAGTTCTTTGGGATGTGCGACTACATAGTTATGGGGGTCTTAAAAGTTCTAGTAATTGTGGATCTTGTATTGGGTTATCTACATTGTGCTCTCTCTCTCTCTCTCTCTCTCTCTCTCTCTCTCTCTCTCTCTCTCTCTCTC